>BJBW01002418.1:9107-130938 GCA_004320125.1 Scolopax mira
GACTATCCTGAGAAACAATTTCTGCCTACTCCAAATATGCGAGATTATTTCTTACGGTTTGCTCATTCCTATGAATCCCGCAGAACAGCCCACAGCATGGGAACAGCCCAGATTCAGTACCCTCACTAAAGCGAAGCCCATACATTTATACATACACAATTTAAAAGTGAGGTTCTTAGGCAAATCTGGAATTCTTGGAAAGTACCCTGTGAGACAGTTCAGCCTGAGCTCTTAGAAATGAACGTGATTATGGCTAAATGAAAGTCTGTAAAATTGAGCCTATGGGAGCAAGGGCAGGTTTCATCCAATGTTTCACTAAATGTGCATTTATAATGGGTGCACTTGTCACTCCTAAGGACCAAACAGGAGGCTGAATCAAGGACTGGTCTGGCTGAAGCAATCTGTGGTTCAAGGTCAAAATCCACAGAGAACGCCTTTGCAATAATTCTCACGGGGACGCACAAGGGTAGTGTTTAATTCAGAATTAGCAGAAATAAGCTGAAGCTGGCCAGCGTGTAATGGATTCCCAAAAAAATGAACTTGGATCCACAAAGTAATCAGGTCCGTTTAACATGATTGTTTACGGCTGCTGCACCATGTGAAATGATAGGTTCTGTAGCTCCGATGGGGCTCTAACGAGAGTCATCATTGCCAGAGACAAGTGACACACGCAGTCAGCCGCGGTACTTTAGCAACAGGCAATCTTATCCTACTATTAAGTAAACTCTTCACCCAATTTCCATTTCAATTTTATAGCTGCTGCCGACACAAGTCATTAAAATGCACAAGCTAGCTTCGCAATTATTCATTCAAATAACACTTAAAACTGTAAAGGGTATTCTTGCTCCTGAACTTGCAGAGCTGCCATCCACACCTCGCTGAAACGCACCTTGAAGAACACACCTCTGAGAAAGTGGCCTTTCCATCCTGATTCGCCTCCGCTTAAGGATCTGTTTCGGTTCACAGGAGGAAAATGAACTCTGATGCAAATAAGGCAACAACGGTAAATACTTTTTGTTTTGTTTTTGTTGAATGGGAAAACAAACTTTAATTTGAATACTAAACCATCCAGAATATCTAGCTGAAAACATGTTTTTATTATTTACATTCCTAGGTTTGGCTTGTTATGCTCCTGGCATATCTATTCATATCTCTTGCAATATTTTTTCATTTCATATATTAATATTTAATATTCTTTATACATTGTTCAACCTTAATGGTTGTCTAATTTCTGTTTTTCATCCATAGAGAAGCTATTAATTTATGAGCATATAGGGCAGTAAGTAATAATTTGCATGAATGCCTTGAGCAGATATGCTTCCATAGGCCTCCCATAGCATAGACTTTGGAAAGGGTGATACCATCTATTGGCCAAGCTTCAATGAACACTCTTTACAAGAAGAAGAAGAAAAAAAGTTTTTTAATCCATAAAGAAGTCTACTAAGTGAAAAATCAAGAGAGATGACAGGAACTGGATTGTTCCTAGGGTTTGTTTGGCTTTTTTTTCCCTCTTTATTAATGTGTTAAATATATTCCTGTGGTTTATAAAGCATCACAGGAACTGAAGTTTTCTGTACATCTTCAGGATTTACAATGAGCATTAAAAAAGATTCTCAAAGACTGAGTGGCCTGCAGGGACATACCCACTCCTGGTGTTCCCAGCCTCAGTCTGGGCCTCTCTTTTCAGAAGGTCAGTGATAATTTACACCCTGTGGTAAGACCAGCTTCTGAGTCCCTCTTCCACAGACAGATGTCAATGTACAGCACTAATAAAGTTTGCCATACATTAATGTCCCCAAAAAGACGCAAATGAAGCAAATAATGGAATTTATTTTGCATTCTGTTGAGTATGGGGTGGGGAAAAAAACATTGGGTTTTGGTTAAGTGCATGTCTTCTGTCTTCACATACAGCTCATTAGGACATGTGAAACTGCTTGCTCTGAATAACTTCATGAATACCAAAACTTTTCTGATGGGAGACCCTTCTGTTCGACAGTAGACTCAAGGAAATTTCGAAATTTTTGCAGGCACATAACATCAACAGTGTTTTCTATGTGAAAGTGTCGAAACTTTGACTTCAACTTGTTTAAGCGATCCAGTTCTGATTTCATTATTTTTGGTACTTTCCTGTATTACAATTTAACATTAAAAATTTGAATGGGATATTTGAAAAGGTTTGAATAAATTGTTACAATATGTTTTTAAAATATTTAAAATTTTTTAGTTGCCACAGCTGTAATAATAGTCCATGACTTTATACTGCAGTGTAATCAAAGCACATTTCAAAAGGTTGGACTTTCTTGTGGAACAGAAAGTCTATAATCTGACAAAGTTTTCCTGAGAAGTTGAAGCTCCCTATTAAGTGTAAATACAACTCAGTAGGTATAACTGCAATCACTGAAGACACCCAACACCATGCAGGGATAGGAAAGGAAGAAAATGCCCGGTATCCTCTGAGGTTGCCCAATTCCTTTTCTCATAATATTCTATTTAAGCAGAGGACTTGATCTGTGCATTTCTCCTTCCATTTTAGGAGTAGAAAAAGAGTCCTCTCTGCTAAGCAGACGTTACTGCAAAACATCTTTTTTGTCAACAGACATTTCCAGAGCCTTCCTTTAAAGACATTTCCTCTTATGGGTGGCCTCCATATTTTATGCAGACTTTGCCAAAATAAAGCAACAATGCATGTGCATTTAATCTTGGCTTGGCTTACCACAAGTGTGCATTCAGGCAGAAATGCGTGCATCTTTTTTCTTCAGTCATCTACAATTCATAATATGGTTGAATTAGACCCAATGACCTGAACGGTTTGGTCATGCACATGGTGGTGACCGAGGACAGCCCGGCTGAGGGAGCGCTCACCACCCAGCCTTCCTACCCAAACAAGCAGATGTCTGGGATGGAGGTGTAGGTCTGCAGGGCAAAGTTACCGAGGTGATAAAGAAGCTTTTAGGGTGCTATTTGTCTGACCTATCCCAGATTGCTGTATTAGCACCCATTAAATGCCAGGTATAACCCCTTACCTCCACTAGTGACATAAGCGCGGGGAGACCAAGACTGATGCTCTCTCTCGCTCTCTCTTTCTCCCTCTGATAAGGTGATGTTTTTAACCTCCTTTCATGAATACTTTGACCTGATTTTCCTGGCACTTGTGCACTGGGAGAGTGTAGAAGTCCAGAAGTAAAGGCTTGATTTAGTTGCTTAAGTGGTTCTGCCTGATCTCTCAACTGGGTTGAGAGAGGATTCACCAATTTCAAAAGGTACAACACTGCTGATTTTGACATTTTGCCTAACTGGAGCTTAATGATACCGAGCTTAAAAAAAAAGAAGTACTCCTCCATGTTAAAGATCTTTTTTTACCTTATTGTTTGAATCACAACAAAAAAAAAAAAAAGAATGACCACATGGTAGAAAATGCGGTTGAAGAAAAAATATCAAATGAAAATTTATCTTCATAGTCATTTTCTACTCAATTTCCATGGTTGAAGAACTAAAAGTCTAATAATAAAGTTCTAAATTAAGCTGTGTATATCACTGTACTAATAGTACTTGGTAGCATGTATAATAATCTGTCACATTGCTTTTCCAACTAATCATTAATGAATTAATGAAAGGGTTTCACTAGTTTTGTACTGTGTAACATAATGAGATATACAGTATTTAAGGCTTTCAAAGATTTAGGACTCTATTAATGAAAAATAATTATTATCCTACAACAGTAATTAAGTCTAATTTGCACGGAAATAGCATTTTCTAATCCGTAAATATTAGCGATGTCAACAGTTCCTCGTGGAGCTGTTGACTGCTCTGCAACATTTTTTAAAGGAAGATGAATGGGCTAATGCTCTGGGAAAAGGGTCCCTGGTTTGGAAAATTGGTAACAGCATCAAGGCAGGTGGGCTCAGGGCAGATCTGGAGAGTCACATTGGTGGCATGGGAGAATCCATCCCATGTCATTTACGGTTGCTCGCTCGAGAGAGGCAGCGCATGGTTAAACCGGTGGTGCTCACATACTAGTTGTCATTAGATTACAAGGAATGGAAACTACAGTTTTGCCTGTGTTTTGACAAACACAGGGGTCACCCACTCCGTATCACTGCTTTTCAGCACAGTCGTGCCCAGCGAGCATCAGTTCTGCCTGTATCCCCCTGGACTGAACTCACCTGCAGAGCCATGAGTAACACCCACGGGTCCATGTTTGCAGGGCTTCCCCATGGCCTAGCAGATGGAGGTTTTTTCCTCTTTCTGCATGGCTGGGTGATAAAGAAGAGCAGATCTTACTTCTGCCAGTTACTCTTTTAGCTAAAATATTAGTGGTCCATCTTGTGGATAAGAAAGTCTAGAAACCGTGAGCTACACAATTCCTCAAAATATGCCCTCCCTCTTTTTTTTCACTTCCAATTTTAAAGGGCTAAAATTCACAAATGTTACCTCAGACACGCCTGAGGTTATACATTGGGAATGAAAGAGAACATGGCAGTGTGGGGCAAGAAGAGGGAAGTTGTCTCTAGATTCAGGCAACTTATGGGTCATGTATATGGGGTCCTGCTCCAGCTGCACTCCACGCTTGCCATGTGACCTTAGGCAAAACCGTGTTCTGTGAGCCTGCAGAGACCAACACACTTTAAATTGCATTACCAGTGCTTGAATGCTTGGCTTTAGACTATAAGAATTTGCACTATATTTTGGAGATTTGTGTGCAGTTTTGAAGGCACTGCTGATTTATAACCATGTGATGTACTGCAAAGTGTATTTGCAAAGGTCAAATTAATAACTGACAGGGAGGCTACTGGAACAGAAGACTGAATAGAATTTGCGATTTTATAATCTTGTGATATGTTAATTTTATGTCTTTTATCTCTGTGCATTTTATTAACAGACAACACTATGTTTGCCTTGCCACTTCCTCAGTGAGAAGTGCATGGTGAGGGAAGAAGAGAAGTCTATAGGAGGTTTGGAGGTTGATTTAATTTCTTAGCTGTAATTCAAGGTGGATTAGAAAATAGCCTGTGAATAGATTTTTCCCTGAACGTTCAAAGTAAGTTTTGCAGCCTCAGAGCAAAGATCTGAAATAATCTAATAAGGAGAAAGAACAGGAATAAACAATTTAACCAGTTTTAAGATGGACTTAAACGATACGGTCTCTCTCCCTCGATCTCCTGGGCTTTTTTGATGACCTACCTCCCCCTTTTACAGCTTGTCAGTATTATGTTTCCTTAGCCTCATTCCCTACATCCATCAGGGCCCTCACACAAGCTGAGAGCAAGAAAGGACATTTGCATGCTGTCCTCCACCCCCTTCCTACATTGTGCTGATAATCTGGGATCCTTCCAGCACCTTTTGTCATCACTCCTAGGATGCTGTTCCTTCCTCCCTGCTCGTCTGCCTCCTGCCCGCCTTATCAGTCAGAAAGTCAATTTGTGTGTATAAACTGATATAGTAAAAAGGTTGCTCTCAGTTTTCTGGAACAAATTTTTTCATACATTTTAATCAATGTCTACTTTAATCCTCTTTAAAAAAAAAATCTGCTATTCTGTATAAGAGAAACAAAATGAAAGAGAAAAAAAGTAGTCTTTAGCAGCTAAATCTTTAACATTTCTATATAAGTTTTGTGTGTTTATTCCTCTGTGTTCAAATGATCTCCAATGAAACTTAACATAAGAAAAAATAATATAAAAAAATCAATTAAGGGCCTTTATATCAGAGTGTCTGAGTGGGGAAGTCCAGATGCAATCAATGAATATTTGGCTGTAGTTTTCACTATATGCTATAGCTGTGGCCCCTGCAAAACATGCAGCTATCATCTGATAGACAGGAACTATTTCCGTATTATAGGTACTCTTCTTGGAAACTTTGTTTCACGTGAATGTATACCAAACCACACATTTGCTGATATGCATTTTATAACATAAACTTAAATTTCAAACTTGCTCATCAGCGTTAACTAATGCTGCTGTTGTCATTTTCCTCTTTCTACTTGCATTTTAAAGGAGACACTGAAGGTAATAAGGGGAAATCGCCTCTGCATCTCACCCGACACCCAACCTCTGCTTCCACTTATTCCCGTCAGTGTGAGCCCGGAGGCACTGTGAGACCAGCAGCAGGGCTGGCCTCTCTTTGCACAGCTGGAGACACCAGGACGCTCTGCCCCTCCAGGGCCACAGTTGGATTCCCTAAGATGGAGAAGTCGGATGCAGATGCGAACGCACACATCTGTAATGACGAGCAGGATCGATGAGAGCATTAATTCCTCCAGTTGTTTAATGCAGTGGACGTGTTTCTCTAGAGGGCTGAGTTCAAATTCAATTTAGATGACAAGTCAAAATGATGGTGGCCATTTTTTTTTTTCCTCTCAAGGAGATATCTATCTACCTCCAGCTACCATGACAATATCTTGGCAATATCTTCTCAGGAGAACCCAGGTCTGAGATTGATAGGGACTACTGGGCACTGAACCTTGAACCAGGGTTGCAGGCACCATTTCTTACTCCAACATATGAGCATGAAATTCATATACAATAACTCCAAATAATGGATTCATTAAAAATAGACATAGTGTCTGCTGAAGGGTTTCAAACCTGCATCCACATTGACGCCAGGAATTCTTCTGTTCGTTTTAAAAGGGATCTGGAGACATAATAAAGGTTACATTTAAGCCAGCCATTTTTCAAAACAACCTACTAATTTTTAGAGTCTTCACCTTTTACCTGCTGAAATGTGTAGAGGCATGCTCCTGACCTCAGTTGCCCAGTCATCTGCACCAGGGGTTTGAAGACACTTCTGAACACAGACTTGCATTTAGTTTGAACACACGACTTTACTTCTGGTGGGCTCCAGGGCAAAGGACAGGGAAGAGATGACCTTGTGTGTGACTCTTTCCCCAGTTAGGACTCCTTCAGGATGTATGCCCAGCTCCAAAACCACCTCCCTTCTGCGAGGCCAACTCACTGTTTCAATTTGGGAATGACTGCGGTGCTGACGCTCTAAAAAATTTCAACCGTGATGTTGAAGTCCTTTGCATCAAGCCCTGTTATCGAGATGCTGAATGTTTCCCAACTCAAGCAAGCTGCTAAAGCAAACAATGAAGGGGTTTGGGTTCACTTCAGGATGCAGAATTTTCTGTTCTTTTAAGAGGTAAGATGAATACTCATCCTCCTTACATTCAGCCCATACCCCAGCTGCAGTTGTGGCTCTGCTCATCATTATTGTGCCAACAGTCAATGTCAATCTCTGTGTGGACAGAGCCGAGCAGGGAGGGGAGAAAGTTTACCTCCTTGAGTTTCACACTTTTAGCAGTACCTGTTAAAAACCATGTTTTATTCACTATTCACATGCGGAGAGACTTTCAAAGGAGCCTTAGCATATACTGGCAACAAAATTTAATCTTCAGCATTCAGCTCCCCCTCCAAATGAAGGACTATGTCATTTCTGGGTTCAAGAATATTAAAAGATGTGAATTCTTAGCTCTAACTAAAAAGGACATTTCCCACCTAGTCTCTGTTTCGATGTACAAGGGTTGTGCTTAGCGATTCAGTAAGACCACCTTGACATTTAAACATATGTCACTCACTTCAAAAATGTGTCTAGCCCTCCACCCTCCTCAACCCCCTGGCCTCTATGAAAAGGAAGCTGAGCCTTTTAAGGGCATCTGTCAAATGTCAGGCAAGCATGCATAATCTGCTGTGTGCTCCCAGGGTAACTGCTGAATAGTTGCTGCTAAACCCTTCTGAAACTAAGGAAAGAGCTAGACCTGTTGAAACGAAGTGCAAAACAGGAGGAACTTTTTAAAACGATTTGTTGGTACAAATGCAGAGACCTCCACTTTGGAGCACGTGAGTTTGTCAGTAGTGGCAGCAGAGTACAGCAGCACGCAACCACAGCACCGCCTGTCATCATTAGTTTTTTGGCAATCGTTGCTGGGAAAAGAAAGTTACAGACAATTAAGCTAGCACAAAGTATGCACCATCTGAAGAGGGGGAAAAAATGTTTAGTGAAGCCTTTGGGAAGACCCAAATTAAGCTTGCCTTCATACGACCTGTAGTTTATTAACCTTAAACTGTGAAATTCTTGAGAGAATGAGGATAGAGTATGAACAGAAGAAATACAAGGCTTCCCTTCCCGTTGAAATGATTATGTATATCACTGTAGCACATAAACAACAGAGATGTTGAGAAACTCAGCATTTCCAAGATAATGAAATAAATGGGCAGGGGAAGTTTTCCTTAGCTCATAATGATTTATAAGGCAAACTAGTAGCCTTCTAATCTATTATTCTTGGTAACAGTTCCCTTCCCACCCGAAGACGTATTTATATATGCAACGCATCCAGCAACATCCAGTCAGAAGCTGAATGATTTATCTTGTGGTCTGCAAATTACATTAACAACATAATTAATAACTTAGATATAAAAACTGTGTATGTCAGAGCAGTATGTCATGTAATCAATGGCAACAAATCATTCTCTCTGGTGTTTAATGATTCTTTCAAGAGAGTGAATCTATAAAAACAGAAGAGTCAATCAATGAGGAGGTTGCATACATTGTCTGTCCTGTTTGCAGACTTGAAAACTAAGGTTGCCTTTATTTTTTAAATTTTAACTATTGGAAATCAATCTGGGAACATAAACAGAAAGAAAAAAAAAAGTATTAATGGAAAAAAAAAAGTTGGTATCTGTAAAATCTAGTCAGAATTGCCAACTTCCAAGGTATTGCTAAATGCTGATCGCATAAAACGTTGATGAAACCATTATCACTTGCACAAAAGCACAAACATGGGCAGTACATTGAAAAATTATCTTTTGAAAAGGTAGTGCTCTTCCTCCAAACTATAATGTACAACTTGGATGGGTCCTACAAAATCAATGAGCTTTCCTGACAACCCTAGTTCATTTCCAATGCCTTCTGCTAAAAGCGTGAGTCAAAGCCCACCTCATTCATTCTCAGGAGCAAAATAAGGCAACGTATTTGTGCAGGGCATGGGCTCTCTTTCATTGACTGACTCTGGGTGAGCATTTGCTCAATTTGTTTCCATAGGAAGGTGATCTGAATACAGGGGAAAAAGCTCTTATCTAGCAACTGCTCTAGACTGCCAGGTTCCTCCTTGGTTTTTGGCAACACGTTTTTCCACTTGTACTGACTCATTTCAGTCAAATGCCTCATTCAGAAGTCAGGGCTGTAATTCAGGAAATGCTTTCATGTTGTTATGACAGACAGATTTTTTTATTCATTTTTCACTTTAAGATGGAAAGAACGACTGCCTTCTGTGTAGCTCGGAGGCACTCAGAAACTTGAAAAAAGAAAGAAAATTAATAAGCACTTCATGCCTTTTCTATGCTATCTATCTGGAAAAACCAGCTTTTAGCTGCAAGGCCCAAGGAGGACAGCAGAACGTGGAGCTCCGTATCCACACAGACACTGAGGTACACGTGAGTGGGATTCATCTTTCCAAACTTCAGATGGATGTCTGGTTATCCCACTCCCTGCTAGTAGTGGCAAGAAATAAGCACTTGTAAGGTTTAATTCAACAGACTGTTGTCAGAGCTGAACACAAGGATGAAGTAAGTAGTCTCTTCCAATGGACTTTAAAGGGTGGCCAGTTCAGGTGGAGAAGTCTACGTTCAAGCTGTCTATGGGTGTTCACCTCTTGCTTGCTGGGAGCTTTGCAGTTCTAAATGCCTTTGTGGATCTGTCCCATAATACCTCAGAAGAGAGCAGGTATGACAGACTTCCCTTGTTATGCTGATCAGGAGGGCAATCTGCAACGTTCTCCCCATGATGCACAGAGAACAAAGTTCAGTCTCCACCTACTCCTGGCTCCACCCTGTCACCTGCCTCCCTGCTTGCTTCTGGCCATGGAGGGTGTTATAGCTTGAGCAGCTACAGAGTAATAATTACTATTTGTGCACATTCTTTTCATTGCCATATTTTTAAGAAGCTACTCTTGATCTTGTTCAAAGGCTGACGCGCAGAGGATAACAACTCCTGGGACAAACAAATGGCACTGGTAGCAGCACAAGCCTCACTTGCCACTTGCATTTGTATGTATTTATACACTTCCCAAGGCAAAGCTGGAAACTGACTTTAGCTGTGCAGTGACGGGGTTGGGGGGAGGGATTGAGGGAGGGAGGGAGGGAGGGAGAACAATAAGATCGTAGATACCTAGAACAGGGAGCACAGGGGTAGGCAAGAATAACCCATACACGCCAAAAACCAGAGACAGCTAAGGATCAGTTACACATTGAGCCTCTAATGATCTGCTTACATCAAAAGCCCTTTCAAGGCACAGCAACATACCTGCCCTGCAAAGGCTCCTGAGCTACGGGATAATGTAATCATCCGTACAATATCCTTTCTCTTTTGTGAGCAGTTTAAGCAAAGAAAAGCGGCCACTTTGACTCTAGTGTTAAGCCTCATCTTGAACAATCACTAGGAACGATAATACCACCTTTATTTGCTAAAAGGTGCCATGTGTGCGTATGCAGAGAGATTCTACCTGGGATATTTGGGCATTTCTTGCCCAAATTCAGTGTTATTTTGTTGTTGGTTGGTTGGTTGGTTTTGTTGTTTGGGTTTTTTTTTAATTTTTGATTTCTTATGCTCATTGTGTAGTTGTGTGGGAGCTGGGGAGTAATTCTCAGATCGGTCGAATTCATCTTATTTGTTTCAGGAGCAGGTATTTAGATGAGCTTTGTCTCCCTAAACCTCTTAATATAAAGAGTAAACTAGATTGCCTGTGAGTGTATTGACTGTGTTAAGAATGCTGGATTGTATTGCAAAGGAGTTCAGGCCTGTAATGTTATCACTCAGCAGGAATGGATCCCATCAGAAGGCACATGGCGTGCCATGACGTAGCCAGCCTTAGACCACAAAAGCAGACTTTTCTCTGTGAATTAGACAAACCACACAAAAGGCAACAATAGCTAGCATAAACACTATTTAATACTATTCACAGGCTATTGAAGAGATGGGCGTTGACTAAGAATTGCAGCAAAGCCAGTACATTGTTGTCAGATGAAAGGACGCCTAATGAACAGGAAGCATCATTTGAGCAGGCTGACAGTAACCATATAACTGCAGGATTGTGGGACTGGCATTTACCCCATGGGTCTTTACAGTCAAAAAAATAAAGAGAAATTAAAGCATAAGGAATCCTTTTTTGTAGGCACTTAAAGCCCATAAAGCAACACAAGAAAGTGTACAATTGTCTTTTCATGATTTGTCTGAGCTTCAGCTAATCATAAAAAAGAACTTTTGGGGTGCAGTAACTATAGGTTCCATGTCGTAAAATAAACCCTTCAAACAATAGAAGATTTGGGTATTTGCAAATTGTCCCAATTGAAATAAGAGCTACATTTTTTTTCCTCAGCTATCTCAAACTAGATTCTAGCAATGGCTCCCTTAGTAATGTCATGATGACAAACACTTTTGTACTTGCCCCAACAACCAGGCTAAACAAATGCTCTTGCAGTGGTCCTACTTTATTTGCTAATGTGTAACAGGAGAAGGAACCTAATTAAAAAGATTCCCTTCTGATACAGTTATTCCAACTATGTTCTCCCATCCCTAGGATCACACACAGAAAATAGCTTCAAATTGTTCCTGCTTTGTGTTTTTAACCTTTTTAATCGTGCACTTAGGATGCAAGCAAGATGCTGAAACTCCTTTCTGTTGAGACTTCAGCTGAGACAGAAGGGACTCAGGTTCTTAGAGAACAGAGGTCCGAGAGTCGAATTTTGTTAGTGAGAGTTTTTCTGAGGAAGACTGAAAATATTTTAGGACTGTTGTGTTTCAAAATGTTCTTTGGGAAACTGGATCTGGAATAGTGTCCACAGAAAGACCTCCAGGCCACTTAGGCCTGTTATTTGGCAAAAGGCTGTGATGAATAGCATTGTGGCCAGGAAGAGGATATTATAATGTTCTGAAACTGAAGAACTGGCTCGATGCTGTTTGCCACTGCCCGAGCAGGGACAGTGGAGTTACATATATATATATATGTATATATATATCGAGAGAGAGAGAGATACAGATATGCGCATATGTGTACACATAAGTATATATACATGGGCCAGAAGATCAACTTGCAAACTCTTTGATTTCTCAGCACCCTGCCCCAGTAATATAGCAACTGGTGCACAGAGGGTCTCCAGGAAGGATGGGTATGTATCGCTTTACTTCCATTTTTGGACTCTTCAATCACAGAAAGCCCCAAACCAACATTTTGTGTACTGGCACCGTGAGTAGGAAGAAGAGCAAGTTTCAAGTGACAAAGAAGCATAACCTGCATCACGATTTGACCTCCTTCTTTGCTAACCCCTATCAGCTCTTTCAATAAGTGCACTTGCAGAAGAGAAAGAGAAAGCAGGTGTCGAGGGAATGAAAACCTAAGATTCTTTTCCACACAAAACAGCTGTGAAAAGGCAATCCGTGTTGAACTGTGTTTCAGAGGATTCCAGCTAAATTGCCCCCTTAAGGATTTCATTTTCTTTACAAAAATTCAACTACTTGAAAATTAGTTCTACATTAAAAATTCTCTGAATGAACAAATGAGGGATCCAGCCAGCTCCTGACTCACTATCAGCCCAATTTACCTCGCCCACGCAAACCTTTTGATATGTTCTGAATTAGAGCATTGGTTATGCAGTTGACTTTATACGCTGTTTATTAACTGGCAGAAGGAGACCAAAAGAAACACTCAGATTATAGCACTCTGTGTCATTACACTGTTTTTAAACATCCCCTTTATGTTTATACAAATATATTTAAACATACATTAAAATCCAGAAGATGGTTCTCACCAATAGAGCCAGAGTGACTGATCCATCTAGTTCTAGAAATGTGTAAGATATGATTATAAAAATTCATTGAGCTTGAGGTGGTAAGTTGGTGAGTTAACATTTAAAGGGGCACAGCTAAGATTTTCTGGGCAGCACAAAGCGAATAGGATGTGCGTGAGGGCAATCGAATGAATAGCTGATTTCAGCTTTAACCACTGAGCGACTAGTGTAGTTCATCGTGCGTTTAAGGCTAGAAAAGAAATACAAAAAGAAAGAAACAAAAAGAAAGAAGAGAAATAGAAGTTTAATTAAATGCCATGGATGCAGTATAATGCAAATCTCACAAATAGAGCATAATTGGTTTAGCAGAGAGATCCAATGCCATAAATAACCATTCATAATCATATACAATTAACATATCAATAGTTCTTTTTTGGAGTTAGAGTCCATAAGCTAAGTTAGTTTTTCACTGGAAAAGTCTGGCAAAACCAAGCTGTTAATTAAACCCTTTTCAGAATTTGGTGCCACATTTCGACTCCTCCACAAAAAAGTCTGAACCTATTATAGTGTCCCTCTTCTTCACAAGCAGAAGGATGCATTTTTTTGCCTATTTAATACCACATAAATCTTACAGAGAGGAGAAGCCCAACAGTCTCAAGCTTCTCCACTACAGCTGACTAAAAGAAGTTGCTTGTGCCCTACTGGGACAATGAAGTAGACCTGAGACTTTGGATTTTTGCACTGCGTCTAATGGAGTTTGTGTCTGATTGAAAAAGACTTCATGATAACCTGAAACAGTCTGAAAAGAACCCAGTCCCATTGGGGGGTTTATGTACTTTAGATGATAATTACAAGAATAAGTTAAATATCCTCTTTCCCTTGGAATTAATTAATGTCCCTCTTCCTTGTATATTAACAATAATTCAATCCTGGTTTCTCAGCAAAAGAAAAGAGCTCATTAAAAAAATGGCAAAGAGCTTTCCAGTTACCTGCAAAAATACTGAGACCTTTCTGAGTACTCCCAAATTAAAGGGGAATTAGGAAAGCTTTAACCAGTTGCACAAAGGGCTGAAATTTTCAACTCAAAATTGCTTCAAAGAAGGGTGGATCTCCAAGCAGCTGGAGTCCCTGTTTTGCTTTGAACAGAAGATATGCAGATGGGCTTGCTTTCCAACTTTGCACCTTTCCTGGGGTTTGCCTTTATTATTAACTTGACAAAACATAAGTCCACAAAACAAGCATCGGACCCTTCTTGACCAACTTCTTGGACAGCAGTGGACCTTCCTCCACTCCGTCTCTTCTTTCTGTCCCTCTCCAAAGGTCCCTCCTTATCACCTGATCTATTCCCACTCCAGCAGATCTCCACTGTCTCTCCAGAGGCTTCAACTGCTGGAGAGGAAGGTGACTAAATGATCTCAGTCCCTGTCATGCTCCTCACTTCTCCCTTGTTCAGCCCCCCCGTTACGCAAGTGTGCAAAGACGCTGTTTTCCTTTGTTTTTAATTTACTGGTATCTTATCTTTTAATGAGGACTCCACTGAAAGGCCTGGGAGCAACTCTGTGGTCCTGCACATGACATTTTATCTTCATATCCACACATTTTCACACTCACCTGTAAATCAGTCAGGCAAAACTGCGAGGGACAACATCTCAATTTAGCCTCATTCTAACAAGGAGTGTAGTGATAGGTTGAGGAGTGGTGACACACTAGCCCAAGTTGCCCAGGGAAGTTGTACATGCCCAATCCCTGGAAGTGTTCAAGGCCAGGTTGAATGGGGTTTTGAGCAACCTGCTCTAGTGGGAGGTGTCCCTGCTCACAGCAGGGGGAGTTGGAACTAGATGATCTTTAAGGTCTCTTCCAACACTAACCATTCCATCATTCTATTACTCCTAAAATTACTACTTTTTGAGCTGGCACACACTTATCTCAAAGAACATAAGGACACAAAGACCTACCAGGACCTTCTCTCAAAGAAACCATGTCAAGCTCCAGCATCAGGTATACTTTTAAAAGAGGTGATGCTGTTCTTTTCCATTGAATGTTGCTATATCATCAGCAAATCAGCTTAAAGACAAACAATAGGCCAGATATCATAGGAGTTATAAAACATTTTCTGAGCAAACGTCCCTTCTGGACTCTTTGTTGAAATGAAATGGGACTCTAAGACAAACTGAATAATGAAATGTCACCTTTCACCCCCTTAATTCTAATGCTATACTCGGGTCTGTGGGCTTTCTTACCAACATTTCATTAACAATGCTGTGGGAGGAATAGGGATTTGATTGATGGGACCAAAGTTACACTAAGCCAGTTGATTATTTCATATTGGATGTCATACAAAGATATCTAATGGCACTTAAATCATTAGCTAATGTAAAACAGAGAACATTTAAATCATGAGATAATGGGTACAGAAGCTGTACTAGTGCTTCCTAATCTCTGAATCAGCTCAGCTCTCAAAACCAAACTCTAAATCCAGAGTTTCCAAATTCTCTAATAGCAGTTCAAAAACCGGCAGGCGTGGAAAAAACAACAGCCTGTTAGTCAGCAGCCTTATAGCCACAGATCTACAAGCTTAATCACTTGCTAGGACTTGATGACATTCCTCATTAATTTAATGTGGTTTTTTATCTTCAGAAGTAGAATAGCACACGCAGTGGAATTTATTCCACACACCTGTATGCCTGCCCTGTATCGTGTGTACTCCGACCGTGAACGAAGCCTCGTAGGCAGATGTTAGTGGCACTGAGAACAGCGAATGCCAATGCAAATAATGGCTCTACTTCATTTTCAGCACAAGCGTAAGTCCTCCACCCACTGGTGTCGTGCCCAGAGAACATGGGCACGAGCCCTTCTCCAGGTGAGGGCATGAGGAGAAATCTGGGGAGCACTACAAGGGAATTTTGGATCCAAAAAGGGAGTGAGGGTGCCAAGTGCTGACCTACAGGGAAAGCAAACATTGATGCAGAGCATCACCTCAGGAGCTGATAGGAGTCGAGGAGAGGAGAGGAGAGGAGAGGGGAAGGGGAGGGAAGGGAAGGGAAGGGAAGGGAAGGGAAGGGAAGGGAAGGGAAGGGAAGGGAAGGGAAAACACTGCAAAACAATTTCACTGCTAACTACTTTTTGCAGCTAGCTGAAGCTAACCGAATTCTGATTTTATACTCAGGTGTTTCCCCCACTCCTTGACTGGGGTCACACTCAGACCCTTTATTTCATTGCACCTGGTATGTGGGCAACACAGGAGACTCCTGCTTCTGCTGCCCTTAACAAACAGGGCTATTCAATAGCAGCCTTTCGACATCCTAACCCTCGCTCTAGGATGGGCCATTCTGTTTTATAACTTCTGTTCATTCAGACCTTCCTTTTGTCATAACTTCCTTTCCTCCTTAGGATTTTTTTCCTTTTTTTTTTTTTTCTTTCTTTCTTTTTTTTCCCCAAAAGACACTGCACAGCCCAGAAATTCCCTGCTCCTTGTGTTGCATGTCTGGAATCCTAACAAGTCAAACCACAGGAGTTAAGCCAAAAATTTGAATGGAGACAATTAAATTGTTCAACACTTGCAAAAATTAAGGAGTCATAATTTATACCGACTTTAAAATCCACCCCATCTGTTAGTACATTTCTAACAATGTGATTTGTCACAGTAAAAAGTAATTAAATGAAATGTATAAAAACGCGTCTCATACTGTTTTATGCATAAAATATATTTTATTATAATGAGTCACCTGATGATGAAGTGATTATAAATAACAACTCTTACCGAATTTAAACACACAGATGATGTAGCGCAAGCAAAAAATTGTCTCCATAAAGAATCAATTCGCACAGAATATTTAAATGGGAAAACTGGGTTTTATTTAGGTAATCCAATTGTCTTCAAGAAACAGAAAGTTTTGCGAAAGGAGAGCAGTTATGTACAATGTTGGGGCCTGATTCAGAGTCAATTAAAAGGCTCCTGCTGATTTCAGTGGCTTTCAACCAGCTTCCTCAGCGTGCCACGATGCTGAAGAGCTCCCTCACTGAGCCAATAGAAGGAATCAATGGTCTTTTACACTAAGAGAAGAATAACCCACCCGGATTAAATTGATCTCACTGGCTCAACTATGTAAAAAGTTCACATTAAAGCTGCCCATTATCATATGAATAAACAAACCTTCCTAATGCTATTGTTTTTGCCATTTCCATGTTGTTTTGTTGTGTTGTTTTGTGGTTTGTTTTTTTTTCACTTGACACTTGCAGACACACCTGTAGTATTTTATTTCCGAGCTGCAAAACAGAAAGTTCTTTGGTTAGGTGTAATATTTTCAGCTTGGAAGGAGTTGCTGTTGTTTGTGTGCACAAACTAAAGAAAAAGCTGCAAGGGAAAAAAACCCCAAACCTTAAAAAATATAGTACTAAACCCAGATATAATGAAAATCTATTGCAAGGGGAACAGACAGCATCTATGGCATAAGCAGAAACAGCAGTAAAAGCAGAGAAAAAAAAAAATGCCCAGAGTGGAAATGACAAGGAGATCCATGTCTAACCTGACTCAACCAGAAGGAGACTGTCCTTGTTGGTCATTTAGCAAGAGCCACTGGTAGTTACCAAACACCCTTCTCCAGAGGAGCAGCTCTCCACAGTCTCCCTAAAGAAACAAACAATTAGTCAAAGCCATTTAGAGTCAGCACAGATAATAATGTCTGTCTGTCCTTTTAATTTTAGAATTAATTTCTAGTATGTCTCAGAAACTTAAACGTCCTCCTTCCCCTTACTGCAGCCAGAGTCTCTTCAGTTTTCTTCTGCTTTGGGGCAATGAGGGGTTTGTTTATAATGTTGAAAGGACAAAATCCAAAGAACTTTTATTTTAAGTCCTAGAGGGATTTTTTCCCCCCATATTAATATGTCTTTAACTAAGAATTTAAGCTATGTAAGTTTAAGTTGCCAGCTTTATATTATGCTTGAGCGTGCTCTTTATTTCTTTAATCAATTCTTACTCCTGTGATGTAGGGAAAGCAATCTACAATAAACAAGAATCAATTTTATCAGAAAATAGCACACACACACAAAAATTAGTGTTCCTTGCCATTTCTTTTTACCTATATATGCTCAAAATCTAGCTAATCAGTATTTCCCACAGCTAAGAGCACTGTAGCCCTGAACATCGCTATATTGACTCCTAAGCAGCAGAAGAATAAGTGACATTGTTCATAACTCAAACATCAGTGCCATATTTCACTTCCAACATTTAAAAATAAAAACCAGAACCCCAAAGCCTTCATTATTTAAGTTAAACAATGAAATTCTTACTGTGTCGCTTGAAGCCCTGCTTTGCTGCCAGTGTCTAAGGACATCTTTTTTCCTGGAGAGTGATGAAGAATACATTTTATAAGACACAGATATGTGCAAAGCAAGGTCTCTTTAGATCAGCTCCAGGATTACAGGTTGCCCTGAAATGAAGGAAAAAAAGAGAGAAGGGATTATGCCAGGAAAACATGAGAAAAAGCAGTTTCATCTCACTGTCAAGGTAAGATATAGGGAGGCGGTTTTAAAAGGCTGTCGTCCTCTTCGCCTTTCCTGTTACCTGGGAAATGCTGAGAATAAAAAAGAATAAAATGTGAAAATGCCTCAGCTTGTGCTAGCAAGCCAGAGCAGTGTTGACAGGATTACAGAAGTTGCCTAATTAATTCCTTCTTTGCTAATATCCACCCCAAGAACTCCACTTTGACTGGTAAACAATCAACAATTCAGGGAGCTAAACTCAGGAGCTAAATACCAAATCTGAATGCTCTTCTTTCCTGCTGGGTCTTGCCCACCACCAGGACTGGTCCCATGGAAAGCAGGGATGGGTTTGGGTCAAGGGCAGCCCCCATCCCTCTCGTCCCTCTCAGCTGCTCAGGAACACCACAGCGGTGGCAATCCATCCTACAACCCCCCCAAAAATAGAGTGACCCTTCTCTTCCTCCCTCTTCCTCTGGAGTGGGGAAAGAGGAGAGGCATAACTTAACTCTGATTTTTTAAATTCTTTTTCTCTAAGGAAGAAGGAATTGCTCATCAGGTGTGTATGTGCAGTTGTGGGAGGTTTCTTTTCCACGCAGTCCCATGAGGGGAGGGATGGATGTCCCTCACAGGGGATGCAGCTGATCCCTCATCTGTGTCAGCCCCATACTGAAACCAGGTGTGACAGTGACCAGCAGTTGGATCTTTTATGTTGTTTCAACAAATATGCACATGACTTGCAAATCACGGCTGATTACTTGGCATATTATAGATAATAAAATACTATTCACACATCCAAAGAAGCAAAAATTGCTATGATTTGTGGTTTTTCCCCTTCCTCTATTAAACAAAAATCAGAAAAAAAAAAAGTCACAAACCCAAAATAATAGTACACAGTTTTAATAAACCTGCTTTTCTGAAACAAAAATTAATTCCAGTCCCCTAGAATTTCACAGTGACTTAGTAGCAACCATTGTGTATCTTTATCTCTTCCTTAACGGAATAATAAAAAAAATCTTACAACTCACAAAGCTGTCCCAATTCATCGCTCTACTCATTTGCATGTACATTTTATTCACATTCTTCTACCCTTTATTTGTGTCCTCTAGATGGTTAACTCCGCAGGGAAGGGATTATATCTTTTCTTTTTTATACAGTTCTATGCATAATGCTCCCCTACTGGTTCCTTTGGACACCGCCATAATATAAATATAAATATTTACTACCACTGCTAGCACCTTGGAAGAATTACCCCAAATAGCTGTACGACTGTAGCCAGTATAATTTTAAAGCCCCTGGTCTGGCAAATGCATAGGAATTGCTGTTACGTATTGATCCATACGTGAGAGATACCTGTAAGACCTGCAGCCATCCAGGTTGCTTGCTCTAACCCCACATTTGCCAGCACAATCTGGGCTGTATATCACTGCTAACCTATATACGCAGTAGGTTATGTGCCCCACACTCTGTGAATTACTTTCTTTTTCACAGGACTCACCATTAACAGGGAGAGAAATGATACCCTCTGTCTGGGAAGTCCTCTGCCTCTGCAGTCCTCCTCCCTTTCATTTGCAGAGTGGCACACTGAAAGCTGGCAAGACAGGCTGTATGCAAAGCCATTCTGTAATAAAAGGTAAGACACAAGGGACTACTTGTAAATGACTGATTTTCTCCTTTCTGCACAGTTCCCTGCTACGTATTATATATTATGGTCTGGTGTTACAAGGAGTTTATATACTTGCCACATGGTAAAAGTTTTCATGACCGCTGACTCCACTTTCCACAGTTAAATCTACTGGTTTTCTAACGTGCACAGGCACACGTGTCCTTTCAAAGTCAAGCTCAAATGTAATACAGTATCAAATGAAAATAATATTATGGCAGGTGTCTCGGTTCCAAATTGTTTTTCTTAGATTGATGGCAAGTTTTTACTCCGGGAAAAAAAAAAAAGTCTGTCTTGCCAGTAATTCTTTATTGTGCAAGGTTTTAAGTAGAACAGCTGTACGAACAGCGAGGGAATTTGCTTTCTCCTCTGATGTCTAGAATGAGACCATCTCTGAAATACAGCTATTCTTCAATGATGGAAATCGGTACCGATCCTTAGAGGTAGACACTTTCTTGCCTACCCAAAAACAGGGGCGGATGGGTTGCACTTGGAGTGTCTTCAGATGATGTTGCTGATTCAGTCTCCTCTGGAGGCTGCCTTGCAAAGCCCCAGGCTGATGTTATCACACCAATAACCACAAAGCGATGACTGGACATCTATTTGTCTGTGCTGTCTCAGTGTCTTTCTGACCCCATGGCAGTTTCTGTTCCTCAAAACAAACACAGGGTCTGGACATGCCACTAAGACAAAGGCATCAGCTGGAGTGTCCCTCTTTGGATGTCAGGAAGCAGAAAGGAATATTACATGGCTTCTGCTCAGTGGGTAGACCTGACCATGAGGACAAACTACAGAGGCTTATGGACAGCTTCCTTCTGCTTGCCAGGGAACATCTGCACCAACTTTCTCTTTCCTGACCTTTAGATGGCTGCACAGGAGCTGACTGCTCTGAAGTTTCATCTCAGTCAAAGGTGAAAAATGTGCACTTTTTAGGGAAAAGTTCATTTTGATGTATCTTTTGTGATGAGATGAATCTCTTCTCAAATTGCTTCTTCCTGTCTTTCATTGATGTCTGGGTAAATGCCACTTCTAGCTGGCACATACATTTCAGGTGGAAAAGTGACTCTGACATCATGGATGTGCACTTTTTTTGCCATCTACTTCCAAATTGAGAACTATAAACCAACCTTGCAAAAGCTCTATGCTATGAAGTAAACAGGAGTTGATTTTCTCAAGCAACACCAGTTTCTTGATTTTTGCCACTTGCTGTTGTCCTTAGGCTGCTGTTGAATCCTGCTTCCAGCTCTTGTATTTCCCATTGCTGCCTGGGCAAGGTTTCCTTTTTTCTCCTCGTGGTTCTCTTGTATTAGTCCAGGTACAGAGTGGACCAACCATGAAGATATTTAGATTGTACTTCAGATGCTGAGGCCATCCCAGGAGACATCCTTAAACTTACATTAACTCAAACTAAGACTGAAAATACAATTTTTGTAGCAGGTTAGGTCTGCAGTTGAGTCAAAAAATGAAAATTGTTGACTTTTGAGTAGTGAGCCAATTTCTTCATTTTGTCTAAAAAGAAGCTCTTCTATTTGAGGGCTTGATCCATATCTATGGTTCAGAACATAGGGTAACAACATTTGGATTTACCTTCTGTTAATGCAGATAATTGGTGTCTGTCCAGAGTCACTAAATATCACTTAACTTTACCATGAGTCCGAGTTCAGCTGCCTGCCTAATTTCTCAAAGCCAGGGGGGACTTGGCTTCATTATTTTATTAGCATTTCATTAAGATGTCTAGAAAACCTCTTTTCAACATTTGCAACCCGGTTTTTGAGGGGGCTATAAAACTATATTGGAAAAAACTTCTATTGGAAAATAGAGTCATCTTCTTCTCCCATGACAGAGGCTGTGTCCTCACTAACCTTTGGCTGTGCATTGCGAGGGTACCGGAGCGGTGGCAAGGGTCCCCCACATTTGGTGCCAATGAGTGGTGGTGAACACAGGCATGGCATCCCGGGCCAGAGCCAGGATGCAGCGGGGTGGGTACACGCCACGCACAGGCATTTGGCAGCACTCCCAGGTCCTGAAGTCTAGACGCAGCCAGAGGCTTAATTAACAGCTGAATAAAAGTTAGGCTGAAGCTTCAATGTTTCTCAAGTACTTTTGTTGTTTGCTGGCAGACTTTTTCTGGCCTGTGCGGAGGAGCACCCATGCACCCATGCACTCCAGCCTGACGCAGCCATCTCACACGGCTCACTGGGAGTCTCTCTGGTGGGGTTCATGGGCTAAGGAGAGGTGCACAGGGTCACGTCAGCTGCTTTGGTGTATCTTACCTGGCCTCCTTGTCCTCTCCGCAGCAGGTCCTGTCAGCCCTGTGTCATACCTTCCAGCCCACATGGATGTCTTTGATGCTTTAAGTCATCTAAAATCATACTAGATACATGTTCAGGCACCCGAGTGAGTCACTATGTGACTTTTACCCACCTTCCTCCACACAAGGATAATAAAAGACAGTTTCTGCTCTTCAGAGACTGCAGTCTCAGTACTGAAGACTGGTACATGTGTGAACGTGGGAACTGGATCAGTGTGATGTACAAATATTTAGCCTTTCCTGGTTTAGGTATTACTGAATTGGCAGTATCAGACCAACCGGGAGCTTCAGCTTTAGGTAAGGACTTGGTTATGGTGAGTACTGCACAGGCTACAGAAACTGGCAATGTCTTTGGTTGAAGGAAAAGGCAGTATCTGGAGAAATAAAAAGAATCAGTGCTGACTGATAATCTTGAGATCATTGTAGGAAACTCTTCCCAGACAATGGAAAAAGTACAATAGTATCTGTGGAAAGAAGGAATATTTT
Organism: Scolopax mira; assembly: GCA_004320125.1. NCBI lineage: Eukaryota > Metazoa > Chordata > Aves > Charadriiformes > Scolopacidae > Scolopax > Scolopax mira. Next base: position 31,819 of record BJBW01002418.1, read on the forward strand.
GCCCTATCAAAACTAGTGGGGACTTACTTAAAATAGAGATGAAAGATTGTATGACAACAGGTTGTGAAAGCTCTTGCCAATGAAAACAACAAAAAATAATATTTCATGTAGTAAAAAAGAGGGACCAAGTGGAAGACCTGGCTAGCTGGGAGCAGCACAGAAAAAGCATTTCTCAAGCTCGTAGAAAAATATTTTGAAGGATCTGCCCTTGTGTGGAAAAGCTGTGTCTCCTGGGGTACATTTTTGCCAAAGGTTAGAAATAAACAAGTATTTCTCCTTTCTCCTTATCCTCTTTCTCTCTATCTCCCCCAGTAAAGCTCTCTGCAAGGGAATGCAGGATTAAACAAATTCCCAGTCTCAAGTGACGGAGCACTGGTTTTGCACCGATTCTATGAGATGGGACAGCAACTTCTGGTCCTCTTACCAGCTGTTAGGGCTAGAAACGTTTTTGGTTTTAAATAGAAGTATTATTAAAATGCAATCTGTATTTGTGCTTCATATGTTGCTGTTAAAAGCAAACATAGATACACCAACACAGACAACAGAAAGAGCTCGGACAAGGGTTTCTCAATCACTTCTGCTCCTACTACACTAACACAAGGCTCTCTCCAAGGCTATTCCAATAACAAACAAAAGTTACTCACCAATATCCTTAAAAATCTTAAAACTTTTCTATTCTCAATATATTTCATGAGCATCTTCCTAAAAATGGAAATCTGAACTGTTGTAGCTGTCTTCCACCTTACCAACACACAGACAACCAGGCAAGGAGAGACTGCTGTGTCATCTGCTCCAAGACTCTCCATCACATGGGCAATATGATTTCCCTGGATGAATTCCTATTTGAGTTGGAGCAGGTATTTTAAAGAAACAAACAAACAAACAAACAATAAACTTCACACATGTGACTTGCAATTTAGGATGGTGGAAATGGCTACACGTGGAGGATGTTGCCATCTGCATGAAAAGCAATGGCTCCTCTGGTTTTGTATGTGAAAGTCAGACTTAATTTTGTCAGAAATGAGACCAAAAAAATGAATCTATTTTTAAAGAAAATACATCAATGAGCTCTACTTCAGTCAGAAAAAAAAAGAGCAGCCATTTGATTTCCATGAATACTGCCCATTCAAAGCCTGTAGTGAAGACTTTCTAGTTTGCCAGACAGTTGGTGGAGTCAGCCATGCCAAACTTAGCACATATTTAAGAGATATACAAACACAATGGATTAGCGGTATTTATATTTTACCCTTCACCTCTCACGGGGGTCACGTTCTCAGAAGAAGGTGACATCATTGTGAAACTTTACCCTGCTTAAGCCCCAAGCAACATGTCTCCTTATTTAAAGATCAGATTAGCCCTTCTTCATTGTTTTGGTTTGATTTTGTTTCTTTTCTCCGTTTTGGGGAAGGGCAGCTCACTATTTTGAAGAGGTGATGGAGCATGTCAGGATTTAAGGAGTGAAAGGGAAGAGATTGGTTTGGATTTTCTGCCTCTCCTTTGTGTGCTCTGAAGCTCAATATACTTAAAGTGGTGACTGCAGGTACACGGGCAGAAGAAAGCTTTTGTGCTCTTATAAACCCCAACGTTTGCTTGGACTCTACCTCTATAGTCGGAAGACAGGAAAGGAGTTCAAACAGGTTTTTTTTAGCCGCTTTCCATGTCAATGGGTGTTTATTAGCAGTATTGCCCAGTCTCAGAGACTGGCGTTTTAAAGTGCTGATGAGGAGTTTCATGCACATACAGATAACAAAATGCATAGAGCAATACCGACTAGAGGTGTCCCTGTGTTAAAGAAAACCAGAGGACTAACTGTTGCTCACATCTGAGTTTATAATTGTTGGCGAATGTTAGCGGGGTGTTAATATGTGGGGAACAACTGCAACCATGCTGCTTCTCCCACTCAAGGCTCCTCTAGATAGTTTCTTACTTCACCAGCCTCAAACAAGTTCCTCAACTTCAGCAGGTTTGTAAACTCTGCATAACTCTGGAAAACACCTATCTTTCTATGTCATCTTTATATCTACAACAGCTTGCAGAATAAGGAGAGCAAACCTGAGCCTCACGTCATGAATCAAGGGAGTTTCTCATGTCAACACTTTTTAGCAATTTTAAAAAATATTGCTAATATTAATTCATTGTATTTTATATTAATGGATGTGACAAACACAGCAGACATAGTAATTTCAGGAGAAAACAGTTTTAAAGAAATATGGTAAAGCAAGTGACTCAGTGAGATATCGGCAATTCTGAGGGGAACTCATGTCATTGACCATATGGAAGTGACAAAGTATCACCTCAATGCACTGTTCAAAGATTAATATGAGAATAATGCCATCTTAAATGTCGGCTGAAAGCATGGGTTATAATTATGTGAATATTTTGGATACTGTCTTTTTAGTAAAGGTGGGTGAATAATGCCATTAATTTAGCTGTATTTGCTTCTGCCCCACTCACATCTCTTTTACACTCACTTCCCAGGCACTGCATTGTATTTTATTTTTACTGACATAAGCATTTGGAAAAAAAAAAAAAAAAAAAAAAGAAGCAAATTTCAAGGTCATATATTTAAGTATTCACTGGAAAAGGCATTATAATTTAGCATGCATGACTATTCATGCCAGAAATACTTGTATAATTATCTCATTTGAGCCAACAGCAAGGTTTGAAATCAGAAAAATAAAAAAAAAAAAAATTAAGAGTGCCCTTAAAAAAGCAACTGCTTTCATGGTGCTGTCCTGGTCTCACCCACCCTCTCTATTGGGTCAGGCACTAATAGGGAATTAAGACTGGGGAAATCTCCGTGTGCATTTTGATCCTGGTCTTGCTCCCACAGAAGTCATTGATAAAACTTCCATTGATTTCAGTAGTGCTGCATCAGAGCCTTCATCCACCTAAGCATCAAGTAAGGGAAGACGGACACGATGCAAGATAGATGATCAATTGTGATTTGCTCAGAAGAAAACTGTTAACAATTACTTGCAGATATCTCTGTTAGCATGCATCGAGCTACATTCTCTATGTTGTATTCCTTTGTATCAAATTTTAAAGTCCTACCGTACATAAAAACCAAATTGGACTATTCCAATCTGCACCTTTGGGGATTACACAGTATGTAATCTAGTCCCCATCTGGGTGAGGGGAACACACATACACATGCCAAAGTCTTTTTTTGACTTATCACCTTTTTTTCATTTTCCTCTGAAGGCCTTTTTACTATGAGTTTCTCTGGGGTAGGAACCCAAAAGTGTTCCTACAAAACAACATTTCTTTAAGGACAGTAATGGCAGATGTCTCATGGAATCATGAAATTGTCAGAGTTGGAAGGGACTTCTAGAGATCATCTAGTCCAATTCTGCTGCTGAAGCTGGATAGCCCAGAGCACATCACTCAGGACTGCATCCAGGCAGGTCTTGAAGATCTCCAGAGAAGGGGACTCCACCATTTTCAGTTTGATGTCTTAAATGCATTTTATATTCACAGATGCTCCTTTTATTAGCCAAGTTTAAGATTTTGATACAGAGGAAGGTGTATTTCTGTGGCCTTTTCCACTTTCTTTGTTAATTCTTGCAGTAGCAGTTGTTTTGCTACTTTTGCTCCCTGTACACAGGACTTTTTCTGAGCCTTCAGGGATTTGATCTTACAGAGTTCCTGAGACTTGGTTTCTTCTAGGTAAAGAAACTCCTTTTTTGTTGTTTCCACCTCAGCATCCAAACTGTGTTCAAAGAAAGGGGAAGGTAAAATTAAGAGCGAATCAGCATGTTGTTTGAATTAGTTTTAAGGTGAAGGGCAAAGAGAGTCATGTCTGGTAAAGAAGATCAGGCAACAGCTGTACATCAGCTCATGTGTTATAACCCTGCTTCCACCTGTAGAAATTACCGTGGAGGGGCAAAGCTTGAGGATGCTTGTGGACCCCAGCTTTCATCCCTGTAATCATCAATCTGCTACTCATCTAGTGCAGGCACGCACGCACGCACCTATACATGCAGGAAAAGAGGGATCTGACTTTTGGGCATTTTGGAACTGTATCTGCTGCGAGGTGGACCCTCCTTGCCCGCTATCAAGGTAGACATCAAGAAACACGACCCTTGTGACGATGCAGATTGCTCACAGAGAGCCAGGGGCTGGTGCTTACGGCTCAGAGCTGCACAGGGGAGACCTTCAGCTCTTTATATTGCACCTCATTCTCAGGGGGAGTAAAATCTTCCAGTCATTAACAACTGCACCGGTAGGGGTGAGAACCCAGCACTCGTGAAATTGTAGTGCAAGATTAATTGTAGTGAAAGATTAAAAAAAAAATAAAATCACCAAAATGAAAATCTAAAACCAGCTAAAAATAGGTAAGTAACTAATGACCAGCTAAAATGCTAACCCCTCTTATTAGACCAAAGTGATCCTTGATGCAAAGGTTTTGGGAAGGTGCACAAGGAGGGTGTTAGCAAAGGGAGATGTTCGATTCAGCCTGCAATCAGGTGTGGGAATGGTATTAGAGAGAGATGCTTATTCTCCAGAGAACGTGATGACATCAGTTGTCACCAATATATACAACGCCAGGGCCTGACGTGTTCCAGTCCAAATAACCCACCCACCCATCACACAGGCACATGCACACACACTTAGAAGCGCCCTAAATTCTGTTTCCAGGGTCTGGTCCCTGCAAGACTGAGGGACGCAAATAACCTTGCTACATGCCAGTAATCCCATTATCAGGCCGGATCAGACCCTGATACTGAGCATCCCATCTTGCCGGTTCTAATCAAAATGCAAATGGCTCACGTCGTTGTTTAGGTTAAGCAACAAACACCAGGAATATTTTGAGATTTCGAATTCCGTGGAATTAAGTAATCTTCGAGGATGTTTGTCAAGAGGAGGTTGCATCATTATATTTTTTCGGCGTTCCAGTTGTGTTTGCTATGTTAATGTATTACAATTTTAAAATCATGTTTTGTTCCCAAATCCTTCTATGTTTTTTTACAAAAACATCTCTATCATTACATTTGCATTTTAAAAGACTGCGGATGTTATACTTACAATGGGTATTATTTACATTTCAGATTTCCATATATCTGCACCAACTGGCTTTGCTGGATCTCTGATACAATCACGCTTTCCATTATCTGTCTTCTTCTGCTACAAAGATAATTCACTTTACCTCCAAACTTTGCTAGTTATGCTTTGTATAATAACTCATGTCTTACTATCCCTTGCAAGTTCAGTGGCTCGTTAATATAGCTCTTACAGAGAAGGTGCACTACATATTGATCTAATTAAATGTTTTTGAATCAGGACAACAATAGTAATGGGATTAATTATTGTAATTTGTGCAGCAGAAGTATATACATAAATAGGCAATTTTTCCCCCCCCTATAGTCGGCAGAAAATGAATTTCAGACATTAGGACCTGAGAGACCAGAGAGCTACAGCTGCTGAGCTAGTGTCCCTCCCATAGTCCTGGCCAGCAGCTCTGACATCCCTGCACAAAGTAATCACAGATCACAGCATTTAATCACTGAAAACAAGCACTCCAGAGGACAGCAGTGTCAATATCCCACTCTCTCATTATCTGTTTGGATTGCACATCCACACTGTCAGATAAACAGAGTGGAAAATTAAGATTAAAAATATGGTAATTTCATTTCAGGCAGCAGGCACCACTCACTGCCCCTATTATGCTATTGATTACCTCTGAATTCAATTTTTCTTTCAATGCAAACTTTAATCTGTTTGCTACCCAGCAATTCAACTCCCCAAGGGCTATTTGAGAGTAAGTAACCATTTAATCTGATGCTAACTGAAAAATCACCGTCCTTAATGAATTGTGTAAATCATTCAGCTCTAAAGCACCTTTGACTTCTATTTCATTTTTTATTTTCTACTCAATATAGGAAGGGATCGGCGTGTGAATAATTACAAAGTAGCAAGTATTTTTAAATAGAGCAAATATGATAAAAACCCTATTATAGTGGGGCATGTGTAATGAACAGTACTTTTTAATTTCAAAATAGCTATTCATTAAAAAAGAATGGGAGATTAAAAAGAGAGGCTCAAAGCTCAAGGTAAAAGTTGATAGACATTGTAATTACATGGTTAATTTCAAAGATTTATATGCTGTTATGATTTAAAAGGAATTTTTATGACCTGACATTTTCATTTGAGAAGATTTTTTATTTAAAATTAATCTTCTAGCTCCTATTCTTAATTATTTCTTGGCAAGCGATAAATGGGAATACAAAAAATGCCCTATATCAAATTTTCAGCAGAATAAATGCATGTGAATTTGTGAACAGCAATAAAGTGGTCCTACTTACCGTAGTCGAATCACTTTACATTGAAATCCCAGGCTAAAATAAATTCTTTGTATATGGAAATTATTGACACTTTTGGGAAGGCTCTTAAGCCGCAGATTCACACCGTGATTTTTATTTTCCTAAGCAAGAATTTCAGGACACTTGGGCTGAGGCGAAATTGCCTTTCTACTTTGCAATTCAGTTTTCGGCACACCTTTCCTCCTCCTCCTCCTCCAACTTCGACAGCTTTTCTTCCCAGCTCCCAACAAAGGGACTGGCAGCCCGGGGAGGGACTTTGCCTCCCAAATTTCCTCCGGCCTCGGCGGCGGCGGCAGCAGGGAGGGAAAGCCGGGGACTGACTCAGTCCAGACACACATTCGGGTGCTTGTTTACAGCCTGGCTTGCAAAGGCGGCGTGTCCCGGGCCAGCCAGCCCGTGCCCCGGGGATGCTGCCCCGTCCCCACGCTCAAGGATGTTGTTTTCCCCGGAGCCGGCACGAAGCCGGGAAGGAGCGTCGCTGCCATCCTTCCCTTCCCACCTGCTGACCCCACTTTCTGTCGTGACTGAGCCCCACATGCAAGGCAACCTGTTATTCAAGCAGCCCAGGACCCCTCTAATTTTGCCCGTGCCAAGGGAGGGCACCCCTGTGTCACCAGGCAGGACTCCTGCTTCTCCCTCTGCCAAGTCCCAGGTGGGATGCAGGATGCAGGATGCAGGGCGCAGGACAAGAGGTGTGGATGAGGGATGCGGGATGCAGCAGGGCACAGGACAAGGGGTGTGGGATGTGGGATGCAGGATGCAGGGTGCAGGACAGGAGGTGTGGGATGGAGAATGCAGGGTGCAGGACAAGGGGTGAGGGATGCAGGATGTGGGATGCAGGGCGCAGGACAAGGGGTGTGGAGGGGGATGCGGGATGCAGGGCACAGGACAAGGGGTGTGGGATGCAGGATGCTGGATGCAGCAGGACACAGGACATGGTGTGGGATGCAGGATGCTCTCTCCCTCATGGTGCAATGAGCAGAGGGGTGAAGTAGCCCACCCCAAAATGCGTCTCCTGCTAACACACAGCCTCGTGGGCAGCCACAAGAAGAAGCCTGATGGCATCCCCTGTCCCCAGTCCTGGTCCCGGCCCTCCTCCACAAAATACATCAGGCAAAAGCATGTGGGGACTGGGGGCTTTGAGCGTAGCACCCGCCAGAAGGTGTCGGTTGCCCTGCCCTCCCTCCACAGACTCCCCCCAAATCTGCATGGCCCCACTGCTTTCAGACGGAGCCATACAGCTGCCAGGGGAGCCCTGCCAGGTCGGAGGGGTTGGCAACATCTATCTTCTCTACTGTGGCAGCGTGTTGAGTAAGGGGAAGGATGGGCCCTGCCTCCCCGGCGCTGCATGGAAGGAGCCCGGAGGCAGTGGGGCAGGAGCCAGGGGTGGCTCGCTCCTGCATCGCCTGCACCCCAGTGCAGGGCCAGCACCCACTCTGCTCCCTTGCCAGGGCCAGCAGAGCTGGCTGGTAGGGCTCAGGAAAGCACACTGCTCCTGCTGGTGTAAAACCTCCCTCCTGCCTCCAGCCCCAGAGAGGTGACGGTGGTGGGGATGGTGGTGGTACTCCAAGGCACCACAGGGGGTTTCTGTGGCCCCACTGCATACAGTCCACGTGTATCCGCACGCCCTCAGCATCCTCCCATCTGTTTGCACACACTCATCTGCAACACAAACAGGGTGATCGGTATGTGATAAATTGCAAAGCTGCATACTAAATTACGTTTTTATGCCTTCCAGACATAGTCACCTGCACTTTCTGTCCCATCTCATGCTTCTCTCTGTTGGCTTCGCTCTCCCTTTTCCCAAGCGGAAAACAGCTAACAGCAGCTGCCAGTTAATTTTTTTCTTTTTTAATTTGACCCGCCGGGTAAAAATTCCCTCCTCTCCTAACAAATCCCTGATTCTGCAGGTGGTTAAAGGTCAACAGTACTTTATGTCCTCAGCTAGCCCAAGATGCTAACACCACCACTGCCACCACCACCACCACATCTTCTGCCACTAGCAGACATCCAGCTCCTGACTGCAGCAGGCATTAGGTTGGGAATGCTGTACAGAAAGCTACTGAAACTTGCCCAAGGCTGTTGGGCTAAACCATTGTATTAGGCCTTCTGACTTCTCCAGGATCCAATAGCCAAGACTCAACATAAAGTTTTTGCCTGGAACCAGCCTGAAGATTTTCCGTGTGGTAAAAGGAGGGTGGAGAGGTTTCCACCGAGTGAGGGAGGAATCTTAACTTTCCTGCGGGATGCTTGCTTGTAATCCTGGAAATTCCTGAGCTTTCTTATAACATAAAATTATGACAGTATGATGTATGGAGAAAGGTTTTAAAGTGGGAAAAAAAATGCAACACCTATTCATGTGGTTGAGTTGCACTCTCGGTTTTGCTACAGGTACTGTACAGAGTTGAAGTCAGTAAGGCTACCGACATGAAGAAAGTGTTGCCGGTGTTTACAGAGCCCCAAGTCATCTGGCTTTAGAGGCAGAGGGTTCTACAGAGTGCCAATAACGTTATTAAAAACTCTCTGCGATTGTTCCAAAATATTTCTTTAATAAAAGGTAGTGTATACAGAATAGCCCGTGTTGGGGCAGAGTATAAAGGTTTTGCTGGCACTTGTTTGGGAAAGGATGCATTTACCGATGTCTTATGACCCAAAGCGTGCTTGAAAAAAATTATACCACACAGAAAGTATTTCGTGGAAATCCAGCCATACTGGAAGCCTGCATGCACTGCAAACCTGCCTGACAATACACAGCCCCTAAATAGCCTGCCTTATTCTCCCATCACAAACACTTTCCCAAAATCACAGGCATACAACACTTAAGATTTAAGCTGAATTTTGAGTAGTTTTGTACCACAGTTGCCAAGTGTGCCTTTTTAAAATTCTTCTAGCAGTGGGACTGGCATCTAAGGTCCCACTAGAGCTCTTAGCTGTATGCATCAAAAATTCAAAACATTACATTCCAACAGAAGGGGGCCATAAATAAGCATTTTCAAATACTTAAATACTTCAATTATACATATATAACTGAGACCAATTCAGAAAAGCCAGTACAAAACTCATTTGCATGAGGGGGACTCTTCCTAAATCACTTTCGAAAATGAGACTTCGGCTCCTCAAGCTCTAGGTAATTTCCATTTTCCTAATTTAATCCAAAGAACTGTAAAATCATCAAAACAATCCTCTGACCTGTAGGTGCTATACAATATACAACCATGATATTAAACAATACAACCATGAATTAAAAAACTTGATCTTTTCTCTATGGGAAAAATATAGATATGTAAGTACGTAGGCATACGTAGATATATACACAGATGGTAAGTATATAGATAATATACTATATGAATCTATGAGAGAGAAATGCTGAGCTGTGCAACATATACTGCAACTATGCTGTATGCCCCTACTTTCTGTCATGTCTGTCACAGTAACATATGATTATACATTAACCACGTGCTACACACATTGTATATACTTCGTACGCATGCCGGGGGTATTTATTAAATGCTGAAATAATCGCTGTGAGTGGAAAATGAGGTTCTCCCTCCTCCGCATTTCATGTTATACAGGAAGGATCCCCACGCAGACAAGGAGAGGGCTGGGAGCAGCTTTAGCCAGCCGAGGAGAAGACCTGTTTTTCTGGCAGAAGAAAGCACGTTGCCAAACCGTATCCTCGAGTTTCTCCCTCTCTTCAGAATTTTTTGTACCTGCACACAGCAGAAGGCAGATCCTCCTTGGAGCAGAGCTTAGCCTTTTGTCACTTGGATTTTGTACCTCCATAGAAGCCCTTTGCTCACTTCTGCTGCTGTGTTTCAGAGTCTCAAAAAAAAAAAAAAAAAAAAAAAAAAAAGAAAAGATTAGATTTGTGCTTTCCAGGTGTATCTATTCCTTCTCTGACTTACCAAAGCTTGTCCAGGCAAGAAGCAGCTGAGATCCTCTGAGCAAAGCCCCTTGCACACAGGGAACGCTCACCAGCAACAACCTGCAGTTTTGCACGTGCTTTTTTGGTCTCCAAGCCCCTGGCCCCTCCTGCCCAGAATGCACGCAGCCACCCCCCCATATCCGACGGACACCCTTGCTGTATAAAGAAACTCAGGGAAGGTGGCTGCCTGTCACCTCTCACACTCCTCTTCCTCTTTTATGGCATCCTGCAGCCGTGGCTATCCAGCAGCTTGGCCAGAAGTGTAGACCTAGCCACCAGTCTGGGATTTTTTGGTTGGTTTGTTTGGTTTTAGGTGGCGCTTTTATGCTTACCCCCCGCAGAGCTGGGATCGTTCCAGGGGGCTCGGCACTGCGAGTGCAGCCGGGATGTCCAGGGGCTCCCTGTGTGTCAGGTCAAAGGCCCACGTCCCCCTGGGGCAGATTTTGCCCCTTATAGAAATGGAGTGAAAAAGCTCAAACTTCTTCCTCAGGCTTCTCCGACTTCCCGCGTATCGCTCACATGGTGTGTAAAGATCATCTGCTAGCCAGAGACCCCTGATGGAAGTTTCTACTATCTGCAATACCTAGACACAGATGCTGGGAGCAAGAGCAGGCTTCCAAAAACCCTCGATGCCTCTGCCTCATGCAGATTGATAGGATGGAGATGACAGACAGCGCTGGTGTAGGTTGAAGCTCCCGCACTGTAACCTCCTAGCCTAGACGAGGTACCAGGGCTAGCTTGTTCTTGCCTTATTTCAGCATAATAAGAAAAAGATGTGTGTGTGCTTGCTCATACTTGCCTTTATTTGTCTTACGAGATTTCTCCTCTGGGAACTCGAGAGAGTCCGTAATGGATCCCCTTCATTACAGTGGTCAGTACTGATGGTCTGTCAGGGTTGGAGAAACATGCGTGTATGCAGAGTAATTTTAAATTAATATCTTTTACCACGTTGGTGCTGAAAACGGCCTCAAAAGCTGTTATGATCCATCATGGCAATGAGCACTTATGGACTTTTAAATCCACAAATTAGATGTTGTGCACAGGAACTAGAGGCAATTACGTTCAGCTCGGTGCGTGGAGCCTCAGCCGCACAAATCCAGCTCCAGCAGATGCCCCCCAGCACGCTAAACCCCAGCCTCTGCTTGTTTATGTATTTATTTATTTACAAGTGGGGATGAAGCTATTAAAACTGTGCATATAAATAAAATTCTGAAAAAGAGGCAAAGACAAAAAAGTTTTAATAATTTTTTTCCCCCAAAATATCTCCATGAACTCTGATCTATAAGAAGATTAGGCATCCTCAACATGTAGTTTTGAATTAGCAGAGAGCACAGGCGCACACGTGTACACATACACTCACAGAGTCACACACTCAAACTTCTCAACACTAAGAAAACGCAGAAAAAAAGAATCATAAAATCCTGCACGGACAGTTGCACAAAATTTCATTTTTAAAACTCCCATCTGGATGGGAACCTCACAGCTTAAAGATCTGCAGAGTTAGCACATCTTTATGGCTATCCCAAGCCTCTGAAAAATTTATTTAATTGGAAACACCTACAAACATTTAAAGGTAAAAGAACAAAAATCACACCTTAGAAGAAAACAATGTCAGGTTGCAGTTTTGTGAGGGTTTATATTATACAGGTAACTGAAGTCCCACATCTGCTACATCTTCTCTCTGCCAATTGAGCCCATGCAGCGCGGTGGAGGATGCTACCATGAGTACAGCCCCAAAACTCTTCTGGGCCAAAAAAACTCCCAAATATCTCTCATTACTTGCCACTTCATTGATAATCGTGTAATGTTTTCCTTCTCAGAAGAGGAGTTCAAAGCGGGGGACGGGGCAAATTCTTTGCACCAACCCTTGAAAAAAAACAACGAGGACGTGTTTCTCACTGGTTTTCTGAAAAGCTCTGTCTAATCACACAACGAAACAGAAGCCGTGAAAATTTCCGTCATTACCTAAACCCCAAAGATTGGAAAGAGAGGAAAAACCACCACTCAGTGACCTCCCAAATCTTTGACAAGGGTGCGCTTGCTCCACCCCCACTTCCCGAGAGATCCCCAGTTTTGCTGACAGTTTTTCCAAAAACAGACAAGATTTTGTGTCGCGACAGCGCTGTAGCTTATGAAGGAATTGGAACAGCCTCAGAAAACAAAAAACTCCAAGACTTTCCATACCCTTTCCATGGGTATGGAAAAGCCCTGCGGGAGGTGGAGGGAAAGGTCCATGGCAGAGGAGGGAGGAGCAGAGAGGTGGAACACCAGGGGAACTCAGAAGCAGGTTACGGTTAGCTGTTTTCAAGACTATTTGGGAAATAACGTTGAAACTATTACTCAGGAGCACACCCTGAAATGGATGTTGTGCTCAGGGCTGGTCCTTGGCTTCAAAAGACACAAGAAGGGAGAGGACGAACGATTGGCTGTAAAATTGGGACACCAGTTTTGAGGAGAAATGAATAATAGGAAACACGGGCGAGGTAAATGAAATGCTACCCAGTAGACAATTTCTGCTGTATAAATTAAGGAGCTGCTAAAGGAAATACTTTATTACACAACGTATAATTAACGTGTGGGACCTTAAGCCACAGATACCACTGAGGCTAGAGAGAGAGGATTTAAAAATGGGTTAGTATTTATATGGGTGGCACGCACATTGAGAGCTGCGGTACATCAGCTGGAATAAAAAGCAGGTTAGGTCTCAGCACAAGGAGACTTGTCGCACGGGGATACTGCCTAAAAATGCATTTTGCATTGTGTCCGTGTCTTGTGGTTGCAGAGGCCTCTGGGGAGGAGCCAGGGGCCACCACCTCAAACAGCAGTAGAATACCATGGCTGGGCAGGCTCTCCTCGGCAGCACGGGCCAAACACATCCACACGGGCTTGTGCCTCTGGCTGCTTGGTAGCTACCTGCTCTGCTGTGGACCCGTTCCCCAACCTGCTCTCTAGGCACCCAAAAAGCTGTGGATGAGCACTCATGGCTGTGGGTGTTGGAGGAGGGGTCAAGGGACCATGAGATGCTGAACTGAGGTCTTGGGATGGAGGGAGGAAGGAAGGCAAGTAGGTCATGGCCACGCCAACAGTCAGTCACATAGAGCCCAAATCATTCTTCTAACTAAATAATGAGGGTAAGAGGCAAAATTCCTCGAAGAAAAATTAACACCGTAATTCTCCACAATGCAAATTCTTACTTCCTTCTCCACCATATCCTGGGCAAGATTTCAGACTGCACAAAACTATCTGCAGCCGTGGTTTTTGTTTGTTTCGGGTTTTTTTTCTCTACAAAAGCACGTGAGAAATGTCACGGCTTGGTGACATTGCTTTGCTGCCTTGCCTCCTCCTCTTCTTTACCACAGACTGTTAATGCTGTCTAGCTGGACTTTGTTTTGCTGAGCTACTGCATGCCTCAAACACGTTTATTGCTATACAGGCAATAAATAAGTATTAAATGCTGTACAAATAACAATAAATATTAAATCCACTAGACCACACTTCTGAAAGCCTCAGCAAAACGTCTTGGAGGTGGAACACCTCTGCCATGCAGATGGCTCTTGAAATTAAGCGCATGGATGAACAGCAAAGGAATTTATATGGCCAAGAAATACACTCCAGAAGACTGTCACTGCAAGAGACCTTCCAGAACAGATTAAAACATTAGTTTGGATTGTAAAAAGTGATATCAACATGCACTCTGGTACCCCCAGGTGGTGAGTCACCACCTGGGTGGTGACACCCCCAGGAATGTCTAAGCTTTGAGATGAAGCACAGTGGGGAGATGTTATGAGAGCAGCAGATTAAGTAGTGGTGGAGTTGAAAGTGGTGAAGCTCAGTCAGCAAGTCACAGAGCTTGAGGGGCAACTCAGTCATTGCCCAAGCATGGCCTTGCATTGACCTAACTGTGCTGTTCCTGTTTTCATCCCTGAATTTCCAGCACATAAGTAGCTGCAATAAGTGGCTGGTCAAACCGAGCCCTGGGATCAGCAGAGGAAAGCCAAAACGGGTGATCTAAGGCATAACAAAAGTAGGACCCCAAGATCTGACAAAACCAATGACCTGCACAGTGGCATCGCGTGTACCCCCTTCAGTGTTTCCTCACCATCACCCCAGTCTTGCATAATTTGACAGGTTCTTTGCTCCCCACCAAGGTGCACCCAGCACTTGGCGATCAAAGTACTCTCTTGCAGCAGCAGAAATAGCTGACTAGGAATTCCCACCCAGGTCCCTTATGTCTCTGCTGGTGTGTCTGAACCCTCGGGCTGCGGGCTGTGGGCTGCAGCTGACGTGCTTGCACAGCACACTACCAAGAAGTCCTGGCAACATCTTCAGAGATGGGTTATAAGATCACCTGGTCATCCAGGTGGAACACCATCTTTAGACATCTCCTGTAGCACCTGGTCAGCAATGTCCCTGTGTTGGTTTGCGTTACAGTATCCTTTTCCCTGACGGCTTGCTCTTGCTTGCTCTCTTTCAACACCCCAAAAAGATGCTGGCTAAGAGCCTCAGCAGCTGTAGTCGCCTGACAGCATACCAGAGGTGGGACATAACGCTCCACCTCATCGCTCTACATTTCTATGGGCTTGCTTACACTGATCTCAGTACTTCACACAGGTTTCTGTGAATTTTATCTCCTCCCCCAGTGTTGGTACAGGGAGCTTGGGACTCTGGAGTTCACAGAGTAAACTCACATCTGCATCCCCAGGCCAGACCCTTCATCAAAACTACATACAGGTCACTGTCAGAGATATACTAAAGCCCCGAAGATGGATTTGCAGAAGAGTTCGAAATAGCACTTTGAGACTAATGGATAACTTCACAGGGTGAAATGTGCCAGCCCAGAGGAGACCCTCAGCATATAAAGAATCAATGACTGTAAACTAGGAGTGGAAATTGGAAGAGGCAAAGCACAAGTGCAGAACTGAAAAGAAATCACCGAGCAACTAATGTGACAGGGGAGGAATTGAAATGGAGAAACACATCCTATTTCTGTGCCCGAAACAGGTCAAAATGTGAGGAGGAGATTTTCTTTTTAAAAAATAATAATATTTAAAAGTTGTAAAAGACCTTCCATTAAAAAAATGTTGAGGAAAACCTTTGCACAGCTATGGGAGAAAAGAAAAAGGTGGCCTATGATCATGCTGCAGAGGAACCTGCCTACAAATCCAAAACGCATCACAATGATAAATGGAAAGAAGTTAAACCTGCAAATGCTATGACTATCCTCAGTTCTGTTCTGGACAGATGTTTGATGTATTGTATCTCTCTGTGACAGAGACCTGAGGGTTTCTGAGGTCTCTCTCTTTTTTTTTTTTTTTTATTATTTAATATTTTAGCAAAACTTGTATAGCTTGTCATGCCAGCGAGGTATTTTTTAATTAAAATGAAATGTATGTATGTGGGGTGAGCCAGAGTTTATGAGGAGCTTCTTCAGGGGGAAAATGAATCAGTCCAGGATTTTCAAGAGGGATTCGAGGCTGAGCTCGAGCTTACTAACTCGGGAGGAATGTAAATTAGATGCACTCACCAGGCAGGGAAACCTGGGATGGGAGTCAGGTTCTCCAGCTGGGGAGGGCGTCCTCCCTCGCAGCTCTGCACGGCAGGAAGAGCAGGCGTTTTCCAGCCATGGGGGCAACACAGAGGGGAGGTGCAGGTAGTGATATTTAACATAGTGAATCCAGAGCCCAGTGGTGCTTAAAATAGTGGTGCTTGATGAAGGATCCAGGTAAGCGCCACGGGGCTAGTGGCCACTGAGAGCGTTTGCCCAGGGAAGGAGAACTGCACATATGGTCTGCCACAGGCTGGAAAAGTTCTGCTCAACTTGTCTTGGAGAGGCTGTAGTGGCAGCCAGCAACTGGCTGAGCCACAAAACATCAGGCCGGTACTTTTCCCTTTACGTCCTGTAAAAGATCATCTTGCTGCCTGGATGGATGCCCTTTGGAAACAAGGAGCAAATTGTCCTCTGGTTCTGAAAATTTTCTGAAGCTGTAAAAAAGCTGCACTTACCAGGCCTGATTAGCTATGTTTCCATGGCTTTCCTCTGCATTAGAGAAGATGTTCATAAAAAAACCAATTTAGTTTTATATAATTTTATATCCAGTGCATTTAGTGTTATACTATAATAAATCATGATACTTATACTAAATAATAGTATATTTCCCAGGGATCACAAAAAAAGGAGCACCTATTGTTATAAAAATACAAGAGGAGGTGTTAAAAGAGCCTCAAGTTCAGCTTTCCAGCATCAACACTACTACACTTCATTGGAACCAAAGTGGAAATCTTCCCATTGCCCTATTTCCTGGAGCTTGTCAGTGAGTTCATCTCTTGGAGGGGGGATTCTAATCACTGAGGAATCTGACTGAGAAATAGCATTACACCTGAGTGTAGGACTAGGATTAGAGACTAACGAACATAGGAGATGACCCTATTTGAAAGGCAATTGTGTATAATCATGCACCAGGAAACAAAAGAAACATAATTGATGGTAAGAGCAGAAGATGAGAGGCGTAAGTTTATTTCTTCGTACAACACGTAGTGAATGCTACAGGTATATTTTATTTTCACATCATTCATGTTAATTTCCTGCACATATAATTTGGTCTGTTTTTACTTATCCTGGTAGATGAATAGTGTTCCTCAGATGAATAGTGTTCCTCAGTTTCTTCATTATTTTCTGTGGTTTTTTATTTTTTCTTCTTCTGTTGATTTCATAATGTGATATACTTGTAATAAGTAGTTGTCCTCTCTGAAATCTCTCTTGATAAACAATACATATGAATCATCATTTTTCAACCTTGTTCTGAACCATTTCAAAATTAATAGACTAATTAGTAACCTGGTAAATTATTACCATAACCATTTTAAAAAAAACCAACCACTTTGGTGTGGCCTGAAATTGCTATTGAGATAATATCCATGACAGTCTTTTGCAACCCTCTGCCACAACCCGAGACATGAAAGCTTCTCTGCTATGTGCTGAAGCACGCTCTTGTGGTGGGACCCAGAGTGCCAAATATGAAACGGTGACTCACGTTCCCCGGGATCCGGTGATCCTCTCCTCGAATATTTCACATAGCTGGATCCCTAGTCATTCTGCCTAACTCGAGGCGTCTGGCTGAGATCCGTGGAGAGGTGCAGGAGTAAGCCCTCGCCCCACTGAAAGTGCCTGGGAAAGCAAAACTCCTCCAAGAGGTATTCCAGTATAGGGATGCACCTGGCCTGAACTGGGACATATATTCCAGCTTCAGTCTAGCTAGATTTCACTGGCTTTTTATGCTCCTGCAGCACTGGGTGTCCCCCTCCCAGTAATACCTTTACCCAGGCCCTGTCCTGGCTTTTCCCTTCTTTCTGGAGTTTTCAATCTTCAGTGACACTGGTGTCTGCATTAGAGCAATGCCACTGAGGGATTTTTTAATACTGCCAAAGCAGGGTGACAGCCACTCTCTGATGATCCTATATCCAGCTTCATCTTCAGTCTCTCCCCACTACCCAGGGTGTTAACCAGATTATATTTCTATCCATCTTGCGCAAGGTGAATATTTCTAAACTGGCTATCCCAGTCTCACAGTCTGCAGCACTATCTGTTTCCGCAGCGTGCAGATTTTTATTTAGTCTCCCATCCTTCAGGAGTGAGGTTTCATTACCTTTCCCTAAGCAGCAGGCTCTCTGGAGGTGTTTGTTCCTATTATGCCATCTCAGACACTCACCTTTAAACCTACATGCAGGCTGGCGAGGGGGAGTTCCCCTCAGATGGTGACATGTTTCTGCCCACTCAGGACTCTTCCATGTAACACCATAAATATTTTATGCCACTCACCTTCTGTCTCAGTGCCGTGCCGAAACACTCGTGCCGTCCCTGTTGTGTTTCCATGGGCACAGCACCAGCAGCAGCACAGCAAAATGAGAGCTTTGCCTCCATCGTGGTCCTTGCTCGGGCACCTCCAGGAGTAACCCCATCTCCCACTCAAGCCATCACAAAACTGTCCTGGAAGTGTCCAGGGCCAGGCTGGATGGGGCTTTGAACAACCTGGTCTAATGGAAGGGAAGGACGGTGGCAGGGGGGTTGGAACTAGGTGATCTTCAAGGTCCCTTTCAGCCTAAGCCATTCTATGATCCTATGATTCTAATGTCCTTCATGCTGCCATGGTGCAGGAAAAGGACCTGCTTCCTCCTGTTGGTTTTGCTACCGAAAGCCCAGTGCCTCTGTAGTGGCATCCCATGTGCCATGAGAAGTCTTCTGGCAGAGTTTTTATCATTTTTGCCATTACTTTGCCAGCTGACTTCTTGGTAGTGAATTGGTCAGGAAATAGCATTTCTTCCCCTCCAAAACATTTAATCAGGTTACAACCCTTTTTTGGTATTTCCGGTAGGGTTTAATTTTTTTTTCATTGGCTGACTCTACAAAATTAAAAAAAATCATCCTTTCTCTATATCCCAGCGGTTTTTTTTCCCCGTGTAACCTGCTTTTCTCTATATGCAACTAAACAGTTTCTAGCATTTATACTGACACCTCATGCAGCTAAACTTAACTTTCCTTCCTTCCTTCCTTCCTTCCTTCCTTCCTTCCTTCCTTCCTTCCTTCCTTCCTTCCATTTGTCCTTGGCACCCATCAGTCCATCCTCTTTGCCAAGTAAAAAAAATCCCTTGCCACCAGATCTCCAGGGACATTTTTGTCCCTAAATCTATGCATCTACTGCCACTTTGGACACTAGAGCAGGCCCCTTGTCCCCAGCTGTTGGCTCAAGCCTCCTGCAGCCGTGTGTCTTATCAGCCAGCCCCGTGTGATACTCCTAAGTGTAAGAACCATTTTTATTGGGTAATAGGTAGCTACTTATGTGTGTGAATACATTCTGTATGCAGAGGGGAAATATTTTCTATCACAAAACGGACACAAATGCCATACCTTGTTTCCATCAGCAGGTTCCACGTAACCGATGACCGAGGCAGAGGTGTCTTTTGTACTTCATGGCAGTGACTCTGGCTAAACTTTTTGGTCTTTTGTCTCATGGCACGCAGAGGGAATGTTGTTTGGTTGATTAGTGGGAGGGTTTTTGCTCATGTGGAGTAAAGAGATTGGTGGCGCAGGTTTCAGATGCTCTCCTGGTAGGTGCATTACAGGAGATAAAAATTTAGCAAATGAGACTGAAGTTACTTGGGGTGGGTGGTGCGGGATCTTGTTTTGGTGTATCAGCAGATATAAAATGAGTTGAGCATCTTACACAGGAAAAGGAGAGGAAGCTGTGACACTGGCAGCAGCTGACGACCTGGATGGAGAGGTTTTGGATGTTGCAGAAAAAAAAGGGTGCTGGAAAGCTCCAGAGGAATTTACCCCAACTGCATCTCTAGATGGAACAAATCTTTATCCCTCGAAGTCAGCTGGTCACCAGGCTCCAAAGCAAAGAGCGTGTACATCTTCAGCCTCCAGGACTGATTTCCTCTTTTGGCTACCTGGAAACAAGAATGTCTTGTCAGGATTTCTATCTCAATCTTTTCTTCCATGCCACTTGTGGAAGAAACTAATCTCTTAATGAGTTTTCCACAGCTTAAGTTTAGCACTGGTTTTCCTCAGGCTTACAAAAAATCATATACGTCCCTCTGGAAATGGATTACCAGGTCTATGTGGGCACACATGCATGCCTATATGCACTATCAGCAGCACCTAAGGAGTGAAAGACAAGTGGAGTCACTCCATGACTGAAATCTCCAATCCCAGCTTTCCTTATCTCGTGGAGAAGGCTGTCATGACCTGGAAACCTTTACACAGGAGTCCATGAAAGAAAGCAAAAATAGCCATAAAGAAAAGACTATATGGTGCAAAACACACTTCATATTCCCTAGAAAGCACATGGTGCTCAGGGCAGGACTAACACCAGAGCAGAAGACATTTGCAAACCTCCCCTAGGAACTTGGGTAGAATCTCTGTAGAGTCTGTGAGGAAGAAAACAGGAAGACAGATGAGATTTGTAATTTTTTTTCTTTCAGGTTTCTCTGAATTAGAAGGTGGACATTTCAATTTAAAGAGATTTTCATGTAAATTTAATTCCTTCAACTTGATAGAAGATAAACTGTGGCCTGGGCAAAGGCTTTTTGCATAACGCTGCTTCTCTTTCCTTCTCCTTTGGCAGATAACCCTTTCTCTCTCCCACGCTCCTGATATTGAACTCCACGATACATCTGCACGTGGCCACCAGCATTTGGACACTCACAACAGCATAAGGAGAAATTATGGTGAGCATTATAACCTTCTGATATCAAATATGGAGAAAATAAAGATCACCAGGATAACACCATTCATGCTTGTTGCAGGCTGGTCAAAAAAGAGCTTAGTATCAAGGGCTGTGGAGGGGTTGGGGTGCCACCTGGGCCACCAACTCAATTAGTCAACATAGCTGGAAAGAAAAGGCACAGTGAAGAAGATGGCATCAGTGTTTCTGAGTCCTCAAAGGCTATCTGTGGAGAAGGTAAACTCTGTTGGGGCCTATTTTAAACCCTGCACATTGTGTACCCGTTGCTGACCAAAGGAAAACTAAATTTAAAAACCCACTTCCAGGTGGGCTTAATTAATGTGTAAATATACCCAGGCTACACATGCTGAAAGACTGTGCTTTTTTAGATTTTGTAGGTTTCTGTTTTTTTCGCATGCTAAAGTGCTATCGCAACATCAATACCACCAGGACCCATGACTGTAGCAGAAATATAGAGGTAAATAAAGGATTTGTCCCCAGAAACTGAGCATTTAAGGACTATAGCATTTAAGGACCTACTATCTGAGAGTAGTAGGTCATTTGGCTTGTTTTATGATAAAGAAACATCCCTTGTGGAGTTACAACATTGATTTTAAAGCTGTTAATTACAGAGCCATCCAGCCCAGGAACAAGGGTTTCATATCTTTCAATCAACTACAGGAGCCTTCCTGACTGCGGCAGTGTCTTCAAAAAAGATATCAGAGCTGAGTGTGGTCTGAATGTGGTCACTGGGAGAGCAGCACTGTATTATTCATAAAAATATGGCAGGTATGCAAACTCCTCTTGGGTTTCCAAATGACATTCAGCTTTTCAAAGAAGTAGTCCTGGCATTTTTTATTTTTTTTCACTTTTTTTTTTTTTTCATTTGGAGAGGAAAGGGACTCCCATAAAGCAGATCAAAAGGGAGAAGGGAGCTTACCACTCGGAGGGAAGATCCTCTCCTCCTTTGTGCCTTTTCAGCGTAGGGAGAAAAGTGACAAACAAGTTCCTGCATTTCCCACGGCGAGGTAGGCAAAGCACAGCGCCTGAGAGTCACCATATCAAAGGGACGAGCCAGGAGGTTCACATGAGGCACCGCTCCACCTCACAAGCTCTGCTCGGCCTCCCTTTACCCCGGCTGGCACTAACTCCCCAGGTATTATCCTGCAACAATTCATTTCCACAGTTTTCAATGGGAAACATTAAGACATTCCTGTTCAGGAAGAAGAAAAAGGGCTCAAGTAAATAAAAGGGCCAAATTACCTGTACGCACCAAGAAGAAATAGGAAAGGGGGAATTTCAAAGGTTCTGTGTGGCGTGCTGGGCTCCGTCGTCTGACAACACCGCTGCCGGTGGTGGAAGGTCGGAGCAGCACCTTTCTGCTGAAATGAAGGGACAATGGGACTCTCTGTGGATGGAGCCAAGTGAGTTTTGATGAATCTCAAGATCACAATGTCCGTGTTGTGATGCTGCTTTTTTTCCCCCTCTCCTAGTTTCAAAGGCAGACGCTGGGATTCAAAACCATATTTTCTGCAACTGTTTAGAAAATAACGGAAATGGTGAAGAAAAGGTGAAGCCAAAGAAAGAATTTTCTGTATATTTTCCTCCCAGTTGTGACCTGCAAGCACAAGCTGCCCTAATGTGAGGGAAATTTCATCTGCTCCTTGCCAAGGCAGCTTACCAAGAAACATGATTAGATGGAGCTGGGAAAAGAGTCCCAGATCCATCAGAAGGTCTTTATGGGATGGAGTCTTTATGCTCAATGTTGGGGCAGGTATGGTAGCCGTGGCCAAGACCACAGCTCCCCAGGGGAAGGCATCCCCCTGAGAAGCCAACCTTTGTAAAAAGCACCCATAGCAACATCCCATACCATCAGTAAGTAGGCACTGGGCACCAGGGAGACAGAAAAGCAGGAAAAGGGATGAGTAGGAACATATCAAAGACAATTCTGCCTGTTTTTTTTCCCTAAGTTTTCTCTTCATCATCCTGCAATGGAAAAATCCTGAGAGATCATGGATGGAGCGTAAAAAAATGGATAAAGAAGAGGGCTTAATTTATAGGGGAGCTTGAATTTTTAATCCTGTGCCCCAAAGAAACCACTGCCTAGGCAGCCAAATCCTATCTGCAGCGACTAATGAAGGCAGGAGGTACCACACAGACCCCCATAGCAGCCCCATCTATCTAAGCTGGTGAGTAAGCAGATGCTTTAGCCTTCTCCGCCCAGGAGGCTGAAATTCCCCTCATGAAAGGCCCTCTAACATTAATTGCAGAGACACAACCTGCCTTTTTACAAGACAAATTAATAATTTCCTTAATCCATCATCAGGAAATGGAAGGCTTTGATGCTTTAATTCCTTTCCTGTGACCATGGCAACAACAAAAAAGGAGGGGGGTGTGTGTGTGTTAATTTTCTCATCCATGAGAATTTTGGCAAACAGCATGTTAGTGTTCTTTGTCTGTAAGTGAGTCTTTGCTGGAGAGGAGTCCAGAGAAATAGGCAAAGGGCAGGTAACAAAATTGGGTGCCTGGAACGTGATGGTACAATGATGAGAAGGAAGATGGGGCTAAGCTTTAGCTACCCTAGCTCTGGTCAGAAACCAAATGCAGAGTGGATGTAGCACAGCTGTTGTTCACCCCAGTCCCATCACCCTCGAGGCGGAAAGAGCAGCTCACAAAAGTGTTGTGCTGAGGGCCTTGAAGCCCACTAATGAGACCCATTTAAAATCAGTGTGGATTGGCCTAATTTCTCCAAAAAAATCTCTAGCAAACCTCCAAAAAGCAAAACCAGGCCATGGTTCTTGGTCTGCTATATAGATAATTATAGCACCAAATTTGTGTACTGCATGCAAGCGTAGCGTGTGCATGCGTGTGTGCATATGTATACATAAATATGTGTATGTTCACATACACGCCACCAGCTGTGAAAGAAGTTTCTAGCACTAGGATGGTAAAGCCTTGTTATGTTACGCACAGCTTGCGGACGCAGGGATGGACACTCCTTTCCCTCCAAAACACCTGGCCTCATCCCTACGGCCCCTGGGCCAGAGCCGTGCTGGGGGGGAACCTGCTTTAAAACACATCCAGTGGCAGCCCAGAGCTCAGACCCTCTAACTTAATGGCACGGACACAACCTCCGTGCCCTTTCTGTTGGAGCGCAGGGTCACTCCCCGTGTCCACGGACTCATTCCTGCAAATCCCGTCGGTCAGAGTAATTCAGGGCACACTCCCACCAGTGAGGGTTCAAAAGAGCCACTGGTTTCACCCCTGCGGTTCACGGACAAAAATGCTTGCAGAGCTGATGCTACAGGCGACTCCGCAGCCGGAGTTTTCTCTGGTTATTCAGCCAGAAGGAAAGGCTGGATTCCTACCATGTGAATCAGTCTGAGGGAGACTGATTCACCCAAGTTTGACTTTGCCAGAGCGAATGGAGCCGAGGAATGGAGCCCAAGTAAAGGTATCAGAGCAAGGATCTAACACACGTAATCCCCAAATTGGGTGTGCTGTCCAGCTGGGAGGAGCTCTCATTTGGCTGCTATGAGGAGGTTGTGTGTCTTTCAGGTCCTTGACTCAAACCTTGGCAGGAGGTTGCCCACTCTGCTTGGAGATGCTTCCCCTGCCTTTGTGCTCCTTGGGACCTTGGGTGTAGGGCCTCTGCTTTCTAACACATGCTACTGGCACACATTCCTCCTTCCAGCTGCTGAGGTACCCAAAACACAACCAAAGCTGAATAATACCTGTTTTCACTAATATCACATAAAAATATTTTCACTTTACAGCTGCCATGGGAGCTGTGATCACAGGAATATATTCGCAAGCTTTGAATGGGCAAGGAAGTGTCTAAAGGGCACATCTGCCTTCAACACTGAGCACTCTTCGATCAACTTTGTGAACATCAGGCTCAGCTAATGACAAAGGCTGGGACTCTTCCCTTCTCCAGACAGAAAACCTAATTTTCTAAGTCTTTGATTGTCCATGATAAGGCTCGGCCAGTAGACATCATGGAACTAAATTTTACTAGCTTCATGGAGCAGCCTTCTTGAAATTAGGGCCTAGGTAGTCAAAGGAGAAAAGTGCCTTTGAAAGAAACTGAGCTTGTTCAGCTGCTCCTCAGGTTTCCTCACCAGTGGGGCCCCTCC
This sequence comes from Scolopax mira, assembly GCA_004320125.1. Taxonomy (NCBI): domain Eukaryota; kingdom Metazoa; phylum Chordata; class Aves; order Charadriiformes; family Scolopacidae; genus Scolopax; species Scolopax mira. The sequence continues at coordinate 56,426 of BJBW01002418.1, forward strand.
CCAAGGATCATGTCCTACACAACTCTATGGTTTCTCCAGACAACTGCTGCCTGTTGCATTTTTCTGGATCATTAAAACCCAAGGTAGCGTTTTGCCGATAGCGCTGAGAAATAGGAAATAATTGCTGCAACCCCGCGTTTCATAAGGCTAGGGAGAAATTTCCAAAGATAATTTTTCATTAGTTGTGCATTTGTTTACATTCAAAGAGGAGGAAAAGTTGAAAGAAAAAAGTTATCGCACCTCTCAGGGAACTACAAACGCAGGAAGTCCCCAAAATCGTATAGTTCAGAGATAGTACTCTCAAAGAGCAACACAACCTGAAGATTATTTTCTCTCAGAATACCTGAGAGTCAGTTATTCTGACACTGTAAGCTGAATGCCCCACAATAGAACTACAATACATTTAATTTTCACAGTGTGCATAATCTGCATTTCTTAAAATACACATGGGCCCATTTAACCTCTAGGGAACATCTGTTTACTGAAGATGGCTAGTCACTGACTGAGCCCACTTCAGCTTAGTATCTTGCCTTTTGTACTTCACTTCAGCTCCAAAACCCAGACATAAAAAAGAGTATGCTGGTACCCATCTACCAGCACAAAACCCACATGAAGAAGAGTCTGAGCATCTCTACTGGCTACCACCTAGCCGAGATGCCCGTTTCAAAATTCAGAGTGCCTACAGAAGATGAGCAAGCAAGCCTTGGACACCCAAAGCGCATTGGAAGACATAACTGGAGTCACACATTAGAAATGCCCTCTGAATGCCTATAATACTGTCTGTTTAACACCGGGTTGTTTGCAATAAGGTCTCACAACACTGCCACGTTTCTCTGAACTGCAAGCAGAGAGCAAGGATATCTGCAGGAGTCAAAGCCCTTTTGAGACAGAGGTAACTTATTCATTTGCACCTAGTAGTTCAGGCAAAATGAGTGTTCCCAGGAGGACACAGGAACACAGATGCATATTGTGTTTACTCTTAGGGAGATTAGTTTTAGCACATGTATGTGTGTGGGCTTAGAGGATTAAGCATGATTGTGCATTGACGGTCAATATTATTTGCATTTTATCATGTGTAAATGATATTAACACAGAAGTCATGATGCAATGCGTAGCCAGTTTCATTATCCCTCATTAAAGCAGCTCTTCCTTGCAAGTGCAAATGTACTGGAAGGCTGACCTAAATGTAGGAGAAGCTGAATGCTGATACTTATCTTAATGAACATATACAATTAGCCAAGTGTAAGAGTGTCAGGTATTGAAATGATCCTCTATAATACCTTCTTTCTTTTATTTCACTGCGATGAGCATCTTCTGATAATATCAGAGCAGCACCTCATCACAACACCTGGCAAAAACTACCTGAGGGTCCATGGAGCATCATATCCAGGCAGCCAGTCCAGGTCTAGGGTAACTAGCCACTTCTACTGTGGTTGGACTTCCTTGAATGTACTCTAGTCTTTCAGGACATCCTGGGGAAAGTTTCTATTTAACACCTTTCAGCTTTCTTGACTGTCTCTGAAAGTGGAGAAACCCTCATTCCCCTCTACAAGAGCTGGTGTCCCTCACATTAACAGCGATTAACACTGAAAATTCCTTACAGACAAAAGAGAAGGGAACCAGCGTGGCTGAAAACAAACCTAATCAGATGCTGATGATCACTCCTCTGGCAATTTTGGATGATGAAGGGGCTCCAGGGGATCTTTGCCATCCTTTGGGGTCTCCTCTAGACAAAAATGTGACAACCTTTCTTCATTTTGGTTGCTGGATCTCCTCTACTGCAATAAGCCACATACTTCAATCTTTCTCGAAGACCCTACTGCCGAGCTGGCCTCTTCCCCTCTGGAGTTTGGTTTCTACCTAGAAAATGAGGGGGAAATAATAGATTTCCATAGATGGAATGTTTTAAAAACAGGTTACACACAAAATTTTCTAGGTTGCAAAATTACATTTGCATAAGCTTTATTTGTATAATCTCACCACTGAATATGAGTTATAAGAGTTGATGCTGATCCAGACTTGACTCCATTGATTAATAGGCACCATGTGTAACACATTTATGCTTTGGGAAGCAGAGACTTCTTCCCCCTCAGTTAGGGCAGGGGACATTTTGCTTGATCAGAGCAATGGAAACTTGAATCTTTGTGTGATTCTGCATCAAAGAGACATCTGGGACTGTCTGGGCTTTTCCAGCCAAAGAGCTACACCAGAATTGATTGCCCAGACAATTTCAAATGAGTCTTCACAGAGCTCAGTGATTAAGACTACTAGTGGAGGTTTATTTCTAGTCTAAAGCCTTCTAAAGTTTTCAGAGCAACAAAAATTGTTTTACCTGCTTATGCATTTATTTAGCACATCCTGCTTGACGTAGCCTCCATCCCCGGCATTTTTTCCAAGAAGCAAGTAATTTCATCTGGATTTGGCAACATGATTTAGCTAGAGAAATAAAGTCTGGATTCGTGAGAGGTTTGGGCACCAAAATCCCTGGCTTTCAGGTGATCTGACCTTCAGCAGCTTATGAGCTGCACTCAGACGCCCGACACAGCTGATGGAGAAATTTGGGTGCTTTGGAGTTGAACTCAACAGAGCTGGCAGGATACAGTGGGGTCCTCCTGAAGGCAGCAGGCAGCTGCTTACATTCAAGCAACAGGAAAAGTGGAGGACAAGGGTGTATCTGCAATTCTTTCTTGCACTAAAAGCCCCTTGAGGCTGGAGTGAGGCAATCCCGTCTGCTTGGGATCCATTGTCTGAAATCTTCTCCTGGAGATTGGTACCTACGCCCTTTCTTTCAAAAGACTGCACACAGATCAGTCTTTTAAAAACAAAGCAGGAAGAAGAAAAGGTGGTGATAGCTTTTATTATATAATGCCTCGGTATTCAAAGTATATGCTGAGGAAGTGGGAGGCCTGGGTTCCTCTCCCGCCTCAGCCCCAGGGGCCCAAACCCACATGCCATGAGAGAGCCCCAACAACCAGGCTGGAGGCTACCTTGGGCGGAGGATCCTCCTCCTCCTCTTCCTCCTCCTCCTCCTCCACCCCTGCTTTGAAACTGCTGGTTTCACAGCCAGCAAAAAATTTCAGTCTGGGGAGGCCGGGGTGGGCAGGGGGTGTGTGTGGAGGGGGTTGTAAAGGCAAGGGATCGTGTGCCCAACGCCAAAACCTCACTCTGAGACCCGTCACCAGGGAGCCCCTGGGGCTGCCTCTTTGCCCCCCCTGATGTTGGTCTCCTTGGCCTCCTCTTTCCTTGGCACCATGAACTCTAGCAAAGGCTCCCAGCATGGTGGCACTGCAGAGGGTGGAGAGGGTTCTTTCCCCCACTGAGCCTCATGGACACCCTTGCTCTTCCTTTTGCCCCTCTCCCACAGGTGCCATCTTCTGGAGCCGGAGCTGCCTTGGCGTGGTGTGGGGAGGTTCTTGGTGCGGTTGTCGGGGCCCGCTGAGACGCTCAACAAGTAAAATGACACTTTTCTCCATGACAAAGAGGCTTAGGTGGGCACAAGGCACCAGGTTGCCCGGCTTTGGTAGCTCTGGAGACACCACGGAGCACAGCTTGGGGCACCTGGGTGAGCAGCAAGGTGAAGAGCTCAAGGTGTTTCTAGGGTTTCCAGGCCATTACAGGGTTAAGTGGCCTTAAGTAGAGTTTTCCAGACAAGCTGCCCGGACACATGGACCTCAGACCGGTTTTATACCCTGTGGTTTTGATCCTACCTACAGCAGAGGAGGTTTCTTTCTTTCCAAAAGGGCACGCTGGGTGGCAGACAGGGAATTAACATCCCCTCCCTGATGTTAAGACAATAAATCAGCTCCTCACTAAAATTCAGGATTAAGGACTGTCCAGATAAATCAAAGTGGGAAATCAAGCTCTTTCCTCGACTTCAAGGCAATGGATTAGAGAAAAGGGACACACTCAGCTTGATTCACTCGCTTATGATATGATTAGGTGTTAAAACGCCAGCCTGGCTGGTATTGCTCCCAGTGTAAGATCAACTTTCCCAGTGAAAAACAAAAAAAAAAAAAAGGAAAAAAAAAGGAATTATGCAAACAATTTAACAGCAGGGGCCAGTCTTTATTACAGTCCCCTCAGGATGGGCAAATGAAAGCCCTGAACAGCTACCAACAACAGTAGCCACAGTTACAGTAACAGGGCTTAAATATCGTGTGAGCTTGGCAGCTCTCACCCAGCAAGGAGAAGTCACAAAAAGGCATGTTACACATAGCAGTGTCTGATAGAAGTTTGCCTCAATATCAGTTCCAGGGAAAGGATGAACTGATAACCACTTCTTGAGGGGGAAAAAAAAAAAAAAAAAAAAAAGAAAATATCTGGAAAGAAAAGCAGCCTTTCTTGTAAATCTGTGACAACAGCATCAGCAGCTCTGACTGGTTTGTTGCCCATTCCTTTTTGGCAGCCCAGCAAAGTCATCTCCCAGAGATCTACAGTGTCTCACTGTTAAGTAATCGTTGCACTCACATTCATTAGGCTGCAGCAAAGGCATCCCCATTAGCCAATTAACCAACCCATTAGGAGGTCCTTGTGAGCACTGCGGGCTGTTACATCTCCCTCACAGAGCACCCAGGAGCTTCGTGACCATCCCACCAGCTGGCACCCTAAAAAGAGGAGGGAAGAGCAACTTTTGGGCTGTGGGACGGAGACCCCGGGTGAAACCTCGCTGTTGTTTCCTTCACGCTCTAGGAAGCTCTCCCTAGAAATTTATCCTTTTCGGAGGGCTCTTCCTCCTACTTCTCCAAAATAAGCCTGATTTACTCAGGACGGGCAGAGGCAGAGTCAGCCGGTGTACTCCCAGGGATGGGACCTGGGGGGAGCGGGCTCGGGCCACAGGATAAGCATCTGCTCTTGCTCACCAGCAGGCTTGGCCTTTCACTTTCTGCTTTCAGCCGCCAGAACTGGTTCTGCACAGCATCTGTTGCAACTTCTCACAAGCGCAGAAACGCACGAGGCAAGAACCCAGGCCAGTCAAACCAGTGCGGGGAGACTCCTTCCAGCCCTGCAGACCAGACCGCAGGCGACTCGTTTCTCCCCGCGTTCTCTCTCCTGGCACCTTCCTCACGGCCGCCGTGGTCTCTGCCATTCGCTGCTAGAAATGGCAGAAAAGACTTTTCCATAAAACTATTCGAAAAATGCAGATTCTCTTCCTTTCCATGGTGATGCGTACGCGTGACGGGACATGCCATTCGAGTAAATCTAGCTTTACTGACATGGATGCTCGCAGAAAAGGAACACACGTGTGGCATGCCCAAAACCAGGCGAAAAATAAAACTTTAAACTCACAGGTAAGGACGTTTACACCAAGCGATGCAGAGACAATACCATGTAGCTTCTCTGAGATATTTTGAATATGACTCAAACCAAAAAATTTAATAAACATTAACCGCATACATAAACGTGTGATCGACACAGAATGCTTAAAAGTAATTGCAAAAAGATTTGTTGAGTAATTCAAAAAAAAAAAAGAAGAAAAAAAAAAAAAGGAATGATTGTCAGGAGACAACCTGGTTGTGGGAAGAGGCACTTAATTCACTGCATGAATGACTCACGGTGAATTACTTGCATAACTCCACTCGCGGAAATCTCTACTCTGCAAAAGCACATACATGTTCAATCAACCAAAACACAGAGCAGTCCATACTCTTGGTACAAGGTCATCTTCTTGCTGGTACAGAACAAACAAAAATCCTCTCTCCTGGGCAAGGAGGAAGGAGAAATCCTATTTTTTTGGCATCCTGGTGATGTTTTCAAGGGAAAGTTTAACAATGCTCTCTTGTTCTATACATGCCTGGCATTTATGTTAAAAAAGACAACCCGGGCCTGTAATACTCAAGAGCAAGCTCTTGTTGATGATGAAACTTTCACTACTAAATCTGAGACTGCGCTTCCCACCTAACTCAATTTAGTTGTAATTATGGTCCTTTCCTGCAAAATACCAGCAATTGGCATAGACACCAGCAAGATTTGCTTTCTTCAGGCTATTCAGAGTAACTCCTTCCTTTATTTCCTATCTGTGGGTGAACTGTGAGCTACAAAGGTTATTGGAATTAAACAAAGGGAACTATTTTTCACTGTCTCCCCCTCCCCACTTTCATTTCCCATAGTAAGTCTCTAAAACTCAAAAAAAAAGCCATAGCTTCTTTGTAAGTTTTGTATGCTGGACAGCATCTAGCCATACTTCAGGCATCAAATTCAGATTTTAGAGTGACCAGGTGATATACATGCCCTTGTCTGAAATGCAGTAATTTAAACTGCATAAATGGGGAGCTTATTCTCTGGCTATGGGTAATGCAGTCAGTATTGCAGAGCTCCTCTGTTAGAAGCTTTATTGATTATAAGGCAAAACTTGGGTCTACAGGGAGACTCGCTGACCATATATTGCACGAGGAGCAGCTGCAGCAGGAATAGGTGGGCACCCAAAGCATCCCACCCAAAGCAGAGGTCTGCATGGTAGCGACAGTGATGAGGGCAACAGCGTCCTTTGGGGAGGCGAGAGAAGCATGTTTGCTTTCCTTTGTCCCAGAGGAAACGATACCCCACTTCATTTATGAGTGTTCATGGTGAGTATTCCCATCAAAAACATCCTGAATATTTCACTTTGGGGAGGAAACGAAAGAAAGACCCAAGCAGCTCAGGCTCAGAAAAGCCTGCAGCCTCCATCTCTTTCCCAAACATGTGCTCTAAAAATGGGGTATCCCATTCAGGAGAGGGACAAGAACTCTGGTGCAGCTTTCAACTCACCTGCTTTCTTCAAATGTGGCTGTGATCCCAGTACCCTGCACTGAGCCCCTCCAGCAACCTGGAGTAGGACGTGCCTGTCTCCTGAACGGCAGTTCAGGGACTACCTCCAGGAACTTCTCAATGTTACTGTACTTTTGAACACGTGCTGGATCCGTGGCCAAGATCCACAGGGAATTTCATATCTCAAAACAGATGAGGCTATTGATTTCAGGTAACTTTGGGAGTTAAGTGGTGCCAAGGTGGACAGTGGAAACCTGATTTCTAAAGTCAGAGTATGCCCCTATGTTTTTATACGTTAATATCGCTCCAAATCCACGAACCAGGTTTATACACTGAGTTTATGAAATTCATACTTGTTCTGTGGGCAAATGCGTAATGTCTTTGCTATTATTCAGCAGCTCTTTCAGGAGAGCTAACACCTACTTCACCCATTTCTAAGAATTGTTATATTAACTCAGGAAAACAGAAATTTGACAAGTACACAGTCCAGTAGGATACTGCACATACTGCAAGTGACTATTGCCCTGTAATAACTTCAGCCAAATTCACTTACAGGCAATTAAGAAAGCTGCATGGTGATTGTGAGGTAGACTTCTGGTAGAAACATGAGAAATTTTATAAATATATACATTATTAAAGGCTGGATGGTGGAACAGGTCCAGAGGAGGCCAATGGAGATGATCAGAGGGATGGAACACCTCTCCTGTGAGGACAGGCTGAAAGAGCTGGGGTTGTTCAGCCTGGAGAAGAAGAGGCTCCATGGACTTTGCAGTGGTCTTCCAATACCTAAAGGGGGCCTACAGGACAGATGGGGAGGGACCCTTTATCAGGGAGTGGAGCAATAGGGTAAGGGTTTTAAACTGAAAGAGGAGAGATTCAGATTAGATATCGGGAAGAAATTCTTTACTTTGAGGGCGGTAAAAAACTGGAACAGGTTGCCCAGAGAAGTTGTGGATGCTCCTTCCTGGGAAGTGTTCAAGGCCAGGCTGGATGGAGCTTTGAGCAACCTGCTCTAGTGGGAGGCGTCCTTGCCCATGGCAGGGGGATTAGAACTCAATGATCTTTAAGGTCTCTTTCAACTCAAACCATTCTATGATTCTATGACAATTCATGTTGCATCAAGTCCTGGAGCTTGCTGCACTGCGGGATTACTGAGACAAATGCACGATTCATCTTGTACTGAAATCTTGCATCAAAACAGTAGATTTAAGTGCTCGGGACAGTTGGAAGACATAGGGAGAAACTCTGAGCAGTTTTCAGGAATGAGCAGCCCGAGTGTCTTGTTAAATTAAGCAACAAATTTGTCAGACTGAGAGATGACACCAGATTTTGGAGTTGTGGTGCTAACCCACTTTGCTTCTATGTCCATTAACCTTCCACCTTTTGGCTGTCCAGTCCACCCAGTCTGATAGCTGCTCGAGGCAGACACCCTGCCTAAGCTGCACTTGTGGTTCTTCCATCACAACTTTTTAAAAAACTATTGTAATCACTTTTTAGCCCCTGTTATTGAAACAAAAAGCTTGATCTGGGAGATCTCAGACCACAGACGACTGGTAAAAACAAGGTGGAATGCATCACCCTGTTATACTTCCAAATGGAGGATTTTTCAACCCTGTGAGTTGGAGATGCCACCAAGAAGTATTTGGAGCTTTCAGGCACGACCTGACTTATCTCAGCCTGGCATTTCTGCCTTCAGCTGAGCATTCGCAATGACGACAGACTTCTCCATGCTTCTGAGAAACGCCTTTTATTGTAGGAGTTGTCACGTGAACGTCAACAAAGGAAATCATTCCATAGCAATACCAAAACCAAATTAATACACAAATGCAAAAACCAAACCAAAACCCAAACCAGAGTTAAAATGGTGAAAAAGCAGTGCGCCATTACACAATGTAAAACATAGACAGAAAGCCACATTCTGCTGCTGAAATGTCAGATGCTCACCGCCATCATCACAGAAAATAAGTGATTTCAACTTTTTTTCTCCCCCTTCCCTTGCCCCACAAGAGGCAAACTTCAAAGTAAGATATTTCAAGGGGCCAGATTAACACAAAAAGCAGCATTTTCAGGAAAGTTTCTATAGCATTTAGGTCCTTTGGCCCCTTTCTGATTCTTTTTGCAATCTTATTTTAAACATGCATTGGGAAGGTTAAAAGAAACTATTAACATCACTTAAGCAACCAGCATTACTGATGTGGGTCAGAAGAAGGTCCTCCCTGTTTCCAAAGGGCAGTACAAATGGTATCACAGAAGACAACACCCGTCAGGTAAATGAGCTCTGGTTCAGTTCACTAAAGAGCATTTTACCCTAAAAATAACCAAAATATGAGATAACCTATCCTTGAGAAATTGTGTTGGTTTTGACTCTCCCAGTGGTCTTTTGAGGAGGGGTGGAACAAAGATACACCAAACCCAACGCCTGAAGAACAATTCTTGATATCAGAAGTACAGGCCGTTCCTAATCTTTTACACTGAACAAATAACAGTACTGTAACTGATGATTTTCAGTATTACTGTATAAAAATTATATTTATTAGAAATAAGACTGGAATATTTTAAGGCACCTTGTGGTGAAGAACTATTTTAAAGGCTTGAATAACTCAGAGGACTGAGTTCTTTTTCCAAGATCCCCAGGAAGGAATGTAGCTTAGAGTAACCACCTTTGCTATTTCCAAATAAAGCATGAAAATTTTCAAAGTGGAAGTTTAGAACTATTTGAACTTTTCTTTAAAAGGAAACATAGAAAACCTTGCCAGAAAGATAACTTGTCCACTTAAGAGACCTAGTTTTTCACCAAAGGAAGGCCTTTCTCATCCCTGATCTGAGGTTTACCATTCAGGTACATTGCATTTTTTACTCAATGGACACTAAATGGGTCAGTCAATCTTAACCAATAGTCATCTAAACAAAACAACTATCAACAACAAAATCAACAAAAGTATCTAAAAAACAGTTCTCCATTTCAAACATTTTTGTTACTTTAAAGTAAAAAGATGAATATATATTACCAATAAGAAACACAAATGACGTGCTATCAGTTTTAGTCAGCAATTTACGGGCTTCAAGTGTGATTTTTTTTCAGAAATTTGTTTTCTCTTATATTGATATTTGATACCTACAGCTAGTAGTGTCCTGCCAAAACACATGAAGAAGCAGAATCAGCATTTTCAGAGATACCTAACATTTTTGTGCGCATTCAAAAAGCTACAGGATCAAATTAATTCTAGCTTATAGATTGATAGCTAGATCTGTCAAGGTCTCATACCAGTGAGTCTGCAGCAGCCAGCGTTTTGGAGCTCTGCTCTGAAATATAACTTACCATAGATTCATTTCAGAGCTGAAATGAACTAAAACTGTAATTATACCCTTGGTTTACGCACGCATATCTCCTTGGTTCTGATAAAAAATAAAAATACACTCAAGGTATATAGCCAGGAGAACATACTGTTCTCTTAGAGTATTTAAAAGTTTCAGTGTATTATACACTATACTTACTCTCTTGTAAGAACTAGCTATTTAGAAAACAAAATAATTCACTATTTAAAACACAATTAGACTCTGGATATGTCCGAACCACTCAATAAAAAAGGTAAACAAATGTGCTCAAGCATCAGGCTCCATTAAGTGTCTAGACTGCCTTACTGGTCAGCTCACCCCAGCTCTGTTTTGGACCACTCCAGCCAGGTCTCTCCATGACAAAGCTTGAGCAGAGTTTGGACATGGTTCAGACCACAGCCCCCGTCCAAAAAGGCCATTACAGACAAGACCGTGCAAGGCTGAACTTCCTTCATGCTACACAGTCCCTCAGCTTTATCACAGGTGACTTTATGTACTCAAACACTTCTCTACATCTTCACATACCCCTGCAATACAAATATCACCCTCCTGAGCTGCAGAATAGCCCTATCCTTATTTCAGGCAATTTGAAATGTTTCAGGCAATTTGAAAACAAACTTAGCACACAATTATCACTTAGTGCTTTTTGGTTAAGTCCATAGGGGGACTGCATGAGACCAGAGAAGACCCAGGGCCAAGAGACAGAGGAAAGTAGACGTGGCTGGTGTGCTCTAAGAAGGATTAGCCATGAGCACTTCTTACGTGAGCCAATCTGTGCCACATGGCTTTGAGGACAAGTAGTTGTCCCTGACAGTCTGTACTAGATGTAGAACAAGCCTCGTGCTGTGCATCACTGCATGAAGTTCAGTGCCACTGATATCAGTGGGATTTGTTATAGTGTAAGGTGCTACACACCACAGAAGAAGTGTCAGAACCTGCCAGAAGAAACCCGGGGACAAGAGCATTTCATTTTTGTAACCTCCTGCCAGCGACAGAAGAGGATTGCTACCAGCAAAAAGGAGACACCTGCTGTTTGTTTTTTCCCCACCATCAAACACCAGAGGAAGCTGGCTGGTGGCACTGCTGGTATGTCGTGGTTTTGACCGAATTGACCAACCAGAATGACACATGGCCTCTCCCTCCCCTCCCCTTAAGGAAAAAAGAGGAGAGGAAGGGGGAAAAGGTCTTATCAGGTCTTACACTGTGAAAGTGAGCAGTTTCTGAACAACATGCTGTTAATTTCAGAGTTTCGTTAGTTAGAAGAGGCCCAGTTGGAAAAGTAAAATTACTGAACAGAAAATTAGTTCTGTTTTACCTCAAACCAAGACATGGTAGTAAGAGGTCCTCCCCTCTCTCCTGGTATTGGACAGCAGGACAGCAAGCCTCTGAGCCTCAACACAGGGATTCTGCCACCCACCAACCTCTCACCACTGGGTTGATTCCTGAGCAGGACAAAGTCCTTCCAGATGAGCCCTTGTGCTGAGGCACGGGCTTTGGTCTCATTCTACTTCTCCACAAGGAGAGAGTAATTTTGTATTTGAATCAGTTAATTGCTGGTAGAACTGCTTGAAATGAGAAAGATTCATGTTTGCCTTGCTTTTAGACCACTGGGTGAACATTGGGTAAATAACATTTGTCTTACAAAGGTTAAGAGCAAGCATCTTCAGTACGCTGTTGGTTTTTTCTAACAGCACAGTATTTTCCATGTCCTGAAGAGATCCGTTGCCATTTAGTCTCTTCTGTGCTCTTTAAATAGTAAGATGAATAGATTTATTTTCTACCGGACCTCAAAGAGTAGATACCTCACTGAACACAAAAAAATCTGAAGCAGCATAGCACTTGATCTTTTTATTTTTAAGCATGAGAACAGTGCCTTTCAGTTAAAATGCTTTGTTGAATCAGGACATAACTTAGGAATATCAAACCTCCCTCTCTCTCCTCTCTCTGCCACCAACAGCCACTCAAAACTACAGGTTGTACTTTCCTACCTACTGCGGTAGGATGGTAACTTCAAACAGCTCGAGTTCAACAGAACCCCCGATGCAAAACTTTAAATATACTAAGGTTAAACATTTTTAACATACACTTAATGAATTTGTTGTGTACCCTGCAGTTACAGCTTTGGCTTGAAGGCACAAATATTAAGGCACAATAAATGCAAATAACGTATACATTTCAATGTGTTGGGTTGGAGATAACTTTGTACTACACAGTATTTAGGTATAATGACATGTCATTCAAACGTTTCCTCAAGTTATTTTAATACCTTTTTTTCTTTGATAACCTGGATAAAAAGAGGAATGTATGTTAAATTATTTAAATATTTCTTCAGTGCAAATGTGGTAGTTTTCTTCTAAAGTATAGAAGACTGAGATTGATTTTTCAGCATTTGGATTTTAGCAAAATAAAACTAATATTTACATTCATCTTGAACAGTGTTATTTGAAATTTTTTTATCAAAAAAAAAAGGATATAGTACTTTTTGCTATCAGAAAGAAAAAATGTTTTTGGCTTGTTCTTTTTTCTGTCAACTTGCATAGCTACTTGTGACAGGTAGAAGGACAACTCCATTAGACAACTAAGGTGTACACTAGCGAATCTGCTGTTTAGACATAGCTGTTGTGCTAAAGTGACACTGAAAAAAAATTTTGGTTTTGCTTGCTCTCAAAATATTTCCAAAAGAGAAAAAGGACACATTCAGTTATTTTTCTTTTTAATAAGCTCCAAATATGCACCCTAGACCTTTTAGGTGTCCTGCACCTGTTTAAATAAAAGAGATCCCTACCACGTAACTTTCAAATAAAAACCGAGTCTGCCTAATTTCCTTAGCAATACAAACACAATTAGTTGGAAAAGAAAACATATTGCACTGAAATTAAAGAAAAGAGGGACAGTAAAAAATTTCTTCTCAGTATTAAATAGGAAGGATGTCCAGTGCAAAGAATTGCCCCCTCCCTTTCCTCTCCCATTGACACTTGCAGACCTTGCCACTGAGTTTAGCTGTTTTCAGGTTTACATTCTATGGAAAACAGTTACGGTTACGAGGAATCACAGTGCTGTTTCGGTTATGCATAATCCTGAGGAAGGATCCAAGGAGGAATCTGTGGCAAGCTGACCATTCTGAACTACTTCTGGGTAATTCTTGCTGAAGTACACCTAGGAAAAACAGCAGATTCTGTGAGTAATTGTGAATCAAACACCTTCCGGTTTCAAATAATATTTCGAGAGATAAATACGGTAGAGATAAATACATGTCCTTAAGGAACCATAACAGGAACTTCAGGTTAGTGGCATTCAGTAACTGTGTGTAACTGAAAAATTAGTAAAATTACTATATGATCTTACATTATAACAAAGCGTGAGAAAAATCCCACACAACCTGTAGATCCACTCAAATTCCGGTAATTCAGATAAACAGATATATTTTATCACTTCACATTAAACTGATAAGTAAAATCATTTTACTAGCTCAAAACATGGAGATAAATTAAAAACAGGATGACAAAGAAGCTGTGAAATCTTGCGTCTGCACAAGGGTTTCTCATTTTCACACATAAAATGAACACAATGGATTTGGATGTTAATATCAGGTTGTAATCCCTATATTTTACAAACTATGATTGACAACCATTGAAACTTCAAGGTATATGTATGAAATATCCCAGCGTTTAATTTGTGCTGCAGAGCAGTTATAGGGCCTATAGAAATGTGATCTCTGGATAGTGAACCACAATAATGAAAGAAGAAGCAAAAGCTTTAACAATGACTCAACCAAGCAACTTCTCTAAAATGTAAGATGATACCAAATAATAGGACAGTTCTTTGCCAAGCCTTTGAGTTCCTGAATTCTACCAATTTCTAGCTCAACTAGAAGAGATACAGGTTTCCTGATAAATGTATAATCAGAACATAAAGGAAATGAAATGCTGTCAAGTTTCACTGTTCCACAATCATCAGTTTTTAGTAGCTGTATCATATCTCTGTTCCTTGACAGATGCGCATAACAAAATGAAATAATGTCAAGACTTGTGTGCTCTTATCTAAAAATGTGTTTGGGTGAAAAAGGACTTCAAATGCAATTTTTTCAAAGAAGAATGTGAAAAGTTTTGTTTGAGTCTTTAAAAACAGAAAATATCTTTCTGAAGCTGACATGTGTCACGAGTTAGGTCTCATAGTCAGACTGCTTTGACTACAGCTTATGAAATATTTCTCCAATTTATATTTGAGAGTCTTGTCAACAAAGTTCAGGTTTTTTTGATAATAATGTCCTTTTTATATACATGAATACATGTATAAGACACGCCGGATAAAAAAGAAATAGTCATTCTATAAAAACATTCCTGTAAGTACCACTGTCGTCTTTTGTGCGCACAGGCTAACGCAGGATATATATGCATCCTTACAAGTTTCAGAGAATATTAAGGTCTGATTTGAATCAACAAAAGAATTGGAAGCCCCGTTACGAGGCATTCCTCAGTAACCAGCCACCATCAGATGCAACGGAGGAAAGTTAATCAGGTGCCTCCCTGCACACACGCTGCAGGGTCGGCAGCACCAGCTGTGTATTCCCCTCCTGTGCCTGGGTTAAAACATAAAACTTTGGCATACTTTTAATGCAGCTTTTGACTGTGAATTTTTCTTTTTTTTTTTTTTCTGAAAGTTAATAGAAAACCTTGGCACATTACTAGAGACGTAATGAAATGGCAGCTGCTTTTCAACTGTCTCATTGCAATTCCTCCCCTGAGCCCAATCCCTCAAGATATTAAAAGCCCAAGTCTTTCTACAAGTTTCTTCCGCTGCCAACCTTTTAAAAAGGAATCACTGAGGTAAGATAACACCTAGTATTTTAATATTTACACAACTGTCATAGCTTTAAAATAAAATCACCCTTATTTTTCCCCTCTAAGTACTCAAAACCTGATTGACAGAAAACCAGCCCTATCACGATGCCACCAAAGTTGGCAGAAAAGCCTCTCTCAACGCTGCCAAAGAGCACAGAGCACACACCAACTTTTGTTTATCTGAATAATTGAGCACTATTTTCCCTTTTTTAACTGTTTGATGACTACTTCTCACTCTCCCATAGGAGATGGTCTCACAGTGCCATGCACAACTCTGCTGCAGTCAGGCTCACAGGTTAGTTAATATATACTCAGCCGTCTCCAATTTGAGCTGTGCCTGTGTTCTTTTCTTTGACATTTGCACCAAAAAATGAGGATACTGAACGACCAAGAGACACATACAAATAGGACCGCTGGATCAATTTGGAAACCTGAGCTAAGGCTCCAGCAATGCTCAGCCATTATGGCCGCCAGATCTTTGTAAAAATTAGGTTTCTTGAAAGATGTCTGAATTAGTGTTCTAATTTAAGGTGTGTAGTGTCTCTTCATTTGCACTTAAAGGACATATGCAGAATCCACAGTGTTCCAGAAAATGCATTTAAAGTCTCACCTTACTGAAAGAAGCTCTTGCAACAAGTTTGTTCTGTGCAAGATTCAGGTCCAAAATGCAATAAATCAAATAATCATTGCCAAAGCGTGGCCGCATTCCAAACCATTTTACTTAGCAACCCACTGTAACGCCTTTTGAAAAGTATATATGCCATATTACCGTTTCTTTTTATGTGCAGCATGCTGTTTTTCAACAACAGAAAAAAAGCTGTTCTTCATAAAAACAGTTCTTAGTAACCGCAGTAGGAATGTATGAGACCAACAGCAATCCATGTAACAGACTTACTAGTGTAAAAAGAAAAGCCACCAGAATCAACTCTTCTGACTAAGCAACTTCGCTCCAAAGTAGGCAGGGAGCGCAAGGGACAGCAATAATGAAAACCTTGAATTAATGTCCAAGCCTTTCAAACAGAAGGGACTGTAACTGTGCTTCTGGGCAGCTGCTGACTGGAGATACAGTCTCTCGATTCCCATATTTTTTGGGCCGAGTGTGGATAAGCACCATGCTTTGCATTCTTGGCAGATGCTAAAGCTTGTATCTGCCTTCTAGCCTGGGAGTTAGCAAACTTTTTCATCAAACCACATTTCAGCAAAGACTGGTTCCTGGATCTCTTCCCTTCCTGTACAAAATCACATAACATTGATGTGGTAACTGCAGATGACTATATGGGCAAGTAACATCAGGCAATTATTTTTATATATTTTGAATTATCTTTGAATGCAATTGTGCAACTGGGGAGGGCTGCAGGGAAGGAAGAAGAGACAGCATGACATGGCTAAATCTCTGCAGACGGCAGCTGGACAGCCTCACCTCTTGCCACTCCAAGGATCAAGCCTTAGGAAGCTGGCCTTCACTTTGCAGACAAACACTGGTCATATGAATTTGAAGCTATCCTTTTAAACATCATTATATAAATTAATTAACCTGCACACTATCACACACACGCCATAAAAAAAAAAACAACCCCAAAAACAACCATTCCTTTCTACTAATAAAATATATGAAGCTGCATTGCAGCAAGGGAGAAAGGCAGCAGGGCTCATGACATAGTCTAGTTAAGGACAAAGCTGTTTCCTCAGTTCTGCAATTAGTGCTAAACATGAACTTATAGTGTATGCTCTTAAATACAAAGCCTCACTCGAAAAACTCTTAAAAAAACAGAGAAAAAAAGATTTTAGTAGCCCCAAAAAACTTCCTAAGAATATGAACAGACACAGAAATCTCCCTACCTTTCAAAAAGTTCAGTAAAATATCCTCCATGACAGCAGCCTAATTTTTCATTTTTTTTAAACACCTTGTGGAAACTCATCTGTTTTACTATTTTTGCCTGCCATTTTGTTTCCTGTCCTTATGTGTTCCTTCCTGCCTATTGCTCTCCTGCTTCCCCACGGAAGAGTCTGGAGTTTGTGTTCCCTGCTCCACACCTCCAGCAACTTGAGGACAGCATAATGGTTAGAGATAAGACCTTTGCCTCTTGTCTTGAAAAGGCTCTTTGGTTTTCTGCATGCCTAGTATCAATGCCTCCTCACTTGCATGCTGAAATTAAAGTTACACAACTATGAAGCAAGTTGCTGCTAACCTGAGTGCTGCCAGTCGCAACTGAAGCAGCGCTGAAGCTTCACCAGCCCTGAGAGAAATAAAACCTCGCTCTGGATGTCCCATATGGTAAGTTATCAAGAAAAAATAAATCAAGCCCAAAAGCTAGTCAAAATGAATTCCTCAATCAGAGGTCATTTTTTTTATCTTCTTATCTCTGCTTCAGCTTTCCTTCTGAAAAGTGGAGATGATATGGCCTCGCCCTGGAGGCATATTATGAAAATTAATCCATTGATTAAACACTTTGATTGCCAGAGGAGTGCTCACAATTACATTAATAATTCTGTACTCAGAATAGGATTTGAATAGTAAGCAGTAAACCAGACACAGAGTCTTGTAGGGAACAAGGAGGCAACAAAACATTTGACATCTGTTTCTTAATTGGGCCCTGTTCATCCTATGTGCAGAACAGAGCAAGGACACAAGAATGGAGTAAGAGAGAGCACAAAAAGAGAAATGTGGTCACAGAGGAATGTGGTCACATCCCCAGAGACCATAACATAAAGCACAGGTACTGAACCTCTAACTAAAATTTGATGGGCCCTTTTAAAAATACAGAAATAACAGAGAAATGCTGGGGTCTGCAGCCTTAGCATGTTTTACAGCAAGTTTGTTTTATAAAATCAACACCCAGCACAGGTGAGTATGTCATATATTATTTACACTTACTGTTTTGTGTACATACAGAAGGATGCAAGAAATCCAAACAGTCTTTCAACTCAGGGTATATAAATACACTTATCATTTGGAAGTCTGTGTACATCCCACTAAAAAAAAACACATTGAAAATGATGCCTTTGCCTCGCAAAGCCAACAGATTCTTTAGTGGAAGGCTTACTGTAACACTGTATATGCTAACTTGAGATAAACAATCTGCAGAGAATAACTTAATTATCACTTCTTCTAAAATTACCCGTTTTGCTGTTTCAATCAGAGAAGCTGCTTCAGTCTTGCCCACTTGTTGCACCATTTTGTAAAACAAGCCATCTTGCTCTTGCAGCAGAATATAAGGTTCACCATATTCTTTCAGTCTTCCTGCATCTAAAACCTGTCAAATCAGCAGAAACCAACATATTAACATAAGAAATTCAAAAACAAATGTTTGGGACTACAAGCAAGAGGAGAATGTATGCACTTTAAGTGCTAAGATGAATTTTGTATCCTGAAAATGAAATACGTTCTCTTCAAACGAGCATAGCACTTTTTCAGTTTATAGACCTGTTGTACAATTTCAGAATGCCCTACAGCCATTCCACCTATAGGAATCCAATGCAAAGTTATGCAGAATATGGAAATACAATGTTTGTGAAGCCAACAAAGCAGATTATAAGACTCATTGTGTAAGAAAGAAACAAAGAGGCCTAAAATGGGCTCTGAAGTAAACAGCTGTGGGTAAAAACCACGCAATAACCACCAAGATGGTTAAGGGAGAATAAGCAAGTCTTCTGGATTAGAGGAGGTAAAGATGTAATTAAAGAAAATTAGGGTGTTGCTGTAAAGATAAACAATTTCTTGCATCAGTTTTTGCCAACTACATATTAGAAAGATACTTACCCTGAACCTATTCTTTCTACATAAAAAAAGATGAGATGCCACCAGGGACATAGGTACCCAAAGAGAGGAGGGGAGAAGGAAAAAACAACAGAGAAATTAAAACGGCATTAAGTCAATTAGCCAAAGAGTGTATATATACAATCAAAAACATTAGAAGAATTTTATAATAAGCTGATTGAACCTCTAAGAAGCTACTCTCATACTAGTGACTCTACTTAAGGACTGCATTGTAGCAAATATTGCGCTTAGATTCTGAAAAGCCTTACAAGGTCATTCAGGGAACTTTTAGACCAGCACATGTACATTTTAGGTAAGACAGCAATTCAGTCAAAACAATCATTAGAACTCAAGTAGAAGACACACAGATCACAGGTAGAATTTGGTCTCCACGGTTTTAGCAGAAGTAAACAGTACCTCACAAACCTGATACAATTCTCAATGCACGAGGAGAAAACTAAATGAGAAATAGTTTATAGGGATTTCCAGAAAGGTATCTGGTATAATGAAATAGCTGTGCTACAAGAGACAAAATTTTTTCAAGAACCTGGACAGAAAACAGAGATCAGAAATAAACAGTGCGTTCTTCTTTCTGGAAAGCCAAACAGGATGGAACTGGTGGGAACCACATCATTCTGGCATATGTGGCAGCTACGTATGTGTTAGCACCAGAAAAAGGAGTTACCTTTAAAGAAGTTACAAACCTGCAAATGACAAAAAAAGGTAAGGGAAAGCCTAGACCAGAGGAGATTCAGATACACCTTAACTAACCTAAAAGAATAAGAAACACAATAGCAGGGAAAAGTCAATATTGACAAATGCAATAGCTTATAAATTAACTAGCTTATAAATTAATGGTATTGACTCAAGAAAGAGATTTGTGTATCAGTCTAAAAGTTCAGTACTTTCATCAATGTGTAGGAGCAGTGAAGTTAAAAAAAAAACCACAAAAAGAAAGAAAAAGAAGTTATGTGAGAAAACAAAGTAATTCAGAAAAAAGTTTTTGTTCTTATATAAATAAAAAGCTGAATACACATGGCATGTTACTGAAAAAGATATTGCCACAACAGAGGGACTTCAAGGACTCACAACCAAGACATAATTGTGGTATACATACTTGCAAGGAAAAAAAGAAAAAAAAGATCTAAAAAACTGAAGCTGTTGATTTCAGGGAAGAAATGAATAAAAGGTATTACGAGGACAACTTCCAAAATAACAAAAACAGTTTGCAAACTTCTGTTTGAAAGAAGAAACTCCAATAACCTTCCAGACACAAATTCAAAGTCCTGTGAGGAAACTTTCAACTGTGCAAGGCTTTGCCTTAAAGCTACCCCTTAAAGCAATACGTCCCGATGGCCGAGAGCTCGGCAGGTCTCCAAGCAGCCCTGGACCCTCCCTGTTAATGACAAAGCCCCCTGTGAAGTAGGGGGGCACTTTGCCTGCACTGGTGCGAAAATTCCACACCGCCGAGATCGCCGTCGGCTCGTTCGACACCAGGGAAAAGGCTCCCAACTCCTTCGCTTCCGGTTCAATTAAGTACGTGGCATTTGAATGGGAAGGAACTCAGACAACAACAGCAGCATAATTACATCTGATTTTATAAATTGTATGCGCAGAAACCTATGAGAAGGTATTTGCTGTTTTCAAAAGCTCCTCTCTTAGAGCACACAAGCTTATGAAAGGAAATCCTTTCCTTTCCACTACTGTTTGGTGTGTCGCTGGAGAAAGTGCTTGTGGAAAAAAATTTAAAATACCAGTAATATTGCATAAGACAATGTATAGTCATTAAACATACAACAGATGTAGTATTGTATCACCCATGTTGATTTTTTTGGTGTACTTTGTCCTATCCTATTTAATGCGAATATTTAAGGATTAATTACAAATATAATTTTAATCGCCATCTTTGCTATACTACAGTATGTCACATTTAAGGACAACTTCCTTTAAAAAGGCAAAAAAATTAATTGATCATATATGGCTCAACAAAATAATTAACTTGGTATTCCACAGCACAGGATATCTCTGGTGCCTTGAATAAGTTCAGGGTTTTTTTTAGCACAGCACTAGATTATGTAACCACTCTTTAAGAAAGAAAACAAAAAAAAGCATTTTCATTAAAAGTGTCTCTCAAAAATAAGGAACTACAATAGAGAAGTAGAGGTTTTTTTTTTTTTTAAATTTATATTACTGCGGTATTTGAATGTTAACATTAATTTTGCAAATATCTGAAACAGCCACAAACATGGACAATCTTTCTCCTCCACAGAACCTGGGAAAAATTTATTCTTCCTTGGCAAGTTTTAAACAGCCAAGTCCAGAAGATGAATAGACAGAGCGAGCGATTTGTGTGTCTAGAAAAATTCCATTCACATTTTAAACAAATCATTAATCTATTCATATCCTTTTCTTGGGGAATAAAAACAATCTTGTGTTATGAAAACAGACAGAACAAAGGTAGGGAAAACAAGCCGCGTTACTTTTTAAAAATCCTGTAATGAAAAGAAAAAAAAAAAGAAAAGAGTGAAACTGAACACAGACAGTATCATTCCTACAAGTCAGGAATACACTATAAACCCTATAAGCTGATTTACTTGGTACATTTATATATTTATACTGTTATAAAAAAAGACCTTAGAGAAAGAGATAGGTTCTCTTCTTTGAAGAAATACGTGCTGATAAAATTTAAATAAATAAAGAGGTACTTTGGCTAAGGCTTTGCATACTCTTACTCACTGACTCCAAGCCAAATTAAAATCATTAGGACTTCAAAAAGCCAGCTAATCATTCAGGAAAGGTGGAATCTGGTGTTTACCAGCCAGGTATTTTCTGATCAACTCGCATGCAAGGCTTATCACTGCGCAATACGACCGAATCGAACCCAGATGCATTCCAAGGCAGTTGTACCAGTGGAACTTGACACAGAAAAGCCAGAGAAGCTTGTAGTTGGCGAAATCAGATCGGCGGGATGATTAGGGAGGACACAGGCAGGAGACTCTGAATCAGACGCTACAGACCTTAACATAGATTTTGGACAAATCACTCGGCTTTTCAGCTCCTCGGTCCGACTGTTTGTAAAATACAGCAAATAAAGCCTCATAATCACTCTGTGGGAGTTAACTGCCTGTAAAATACTTAGACAGCCCAGAGTAAAATAAAACAAGCACAAAAAAACCTATATAAACCCAAAGCAGTCATATGTAAAGCAGGGCCAGGATATCTACTGCCTTGTACTGGCGGTCTCTTTTACCTCGCCTGCACTGTTCTTTGTAGTCAGATCCTTCTGACTTTAACAAGATTTTCTCAAGCAGAGGAGTAACTCCAACAGAACAAAATTGGCCGCTGGTGATCATGCAAAAGAGCACGCAGGAAAATTCTTACTCAATGGAATTTGCTCACCTCCTTTGCTCTCCTCTTTACTTATAGATATCCAAACCACCCGTACTCGAACAGCACTATTCAGACATTTTATGTTCAAAGAGAGCTTAAACTCTGTGTTCTTCTTGAGTAAAATCCTTTCAGGCCACCTAATTCTACTCCACTGTATGCTTCATTCAGGGTGAACAGTTTGGGGCACCAATGGCTCATCCCAGTTGTGAATTTTTTGTGTTGGGTAGAAGGCAAGAGAGTTTCGAACAGCGCTTCGACGTGGAAGCACAGACTAACGTAGAAAGAATGGGATTAAAAACGTATCAGGGAAGGGCAGAGAAATAGAAAAGAAGTAGTTCAGTTCGACTGACCTGCAAAGGTAAACATGAAAATGGAGTATCAGCCTTTAAAGAAGTTTTTTCTGTTAACTCAAGCTGGCGCAGAAGGACTATTTGCTTATGCCACAAAAATGTTGCTGAACTAAATCTGCGTAAGATTTGGCAACTACAAAATAGTTGTCCATTTTTATGTATCCCACCAGGGCTTTTACCTCCACTCTCCCTAGGTGTGTCCCCCCCCCCCAACTCCATAGCCTCATAGCTTGATGTATTAACTATGATGGAAAGGCGGGGGAAGACAAGAAGGAACATGTAAAATGGCAAAAAAGAAACCAGAGATCCATTCCAAAAAGAAAAGAGAAACAAGACAATGAATGACGAAGACACTGTATCAAAATAGTCCAGATTCCAGCAGAGACCTTGGCAGCAGAACCAGGACAGCACCTTTTCTCCCTGACAATTCCTGCAACTAATATATATTGTTCTGTTGCACAGACTTTGGAAAAGCAAACATTATTTTCTAAGTGAATTTACAATCTTCTTTGTGGATTAATAAAAGTAAAAGAAGTGTCATTAGCCACAGAAAGAGAAAGAACATGGACTCTCGAAGATGCTGTAACAAATACCATGTACTTATGGCTAACCATAGACACAAAAAAGAAAGTTCTAAATCCTGCATTTTCTAACTTTCAGCAACAAAAGCAGACAAACCAAGAGAACAATAGTTATAAAACATTCTAAGAAAAAAACAGTCCAAGGTTGGAAGTGTTCAGCAACAGAGGAGGGTGGCATGGGAATTTATTTCAATTATTATTGAGGAATGACTAGTATTCCTATTCACGTTCATCTTCACCATAAAGCCAGAGGGAAAATGGGACATTTAAGGGTTGATCATAAATGTTTTTATTTCCTATTCAAAAGGAAAATAATTCAAGCAAATTATCTCCTAGGGAATACATCTGATTTAATTTAGACTTGGAGAAGACATCACCAAACAACAAAATTATTATTAAAGTTCAAAACTCTGCTAGGAGTACAACTTTGAACAATGTTTTCCTCAGAGAACATACATCAAGATGATCTTCAATAAAGTCCTGGGAAGAGGAGACTATTCAGGAGATGCTTCTGGTTATATATCATATTATAAGAAATATATTTACCCAAGACAATACATAGCTTTGTGGGAAAGAGTCAACAGCCTGTGCTCCAGTTGGCATTAAGTTCAGATGCAAGCCATGTTCTGCCTCTTCCGTCTCATCATGGTTTGTTAAAACAGATCAGAAACATGTACGTACTTCTCCGAAGAATCATTTATAAGTTATCAAGATATCTAAACAGGTTTGTGAACATCGAAGAACATTGAGAAGGGTGTAAATACAACTCAGGAACCATTTTAAAGGTGTTTCTTGTTTTCTTTCTCTTTTTAAGCGGTGTTTCTTTGGGTTTTTTCTTGGGTTTTGGGTTGTTTTCTTTTTCTTTTTTTTTTTTTCTTTTTTTTTAATTTTTGGTGGTGGGGCTTTGTTTGGCTCTCTTGTTTTTAATTACTTTGGTTATTTTTTTAGTCTTCAGGTTTAATCTAAGCATTTCTGGAGCTTCTTCAGGGTTCCCATAAAAATTACCAGTAACTCCAGAAAAATGTTATGGACATTCCATACATGATGTGCACAAACAAAGCAGGGGGTGCTTCGGCATTTACCTTCTTATAATCTGAATTATTATTTTCAGACTTTCCAAATATTATACCTCAGCAGACCTTTGCTGTAACGCTGCCAAATCTGCCACTGGTCACTGGGATTTGACATATACCTCCTGCCACTTCACAGAAAAGGCAACTCCAGACATCTTGTTCTGTAACCAGAAATAATGGATTTCTTTAAAAGAAAATTATTCTTTAGCTGTAACTTAGGGAAAACTCAGCATGTAACGCTGGCTGGTAAGTTGATCCACATGTAAGTTACCTTTACTTTTCTTGTAGAGGCTCAAAAATCTACCTTACAGCTCCTCCGCTGTAAGCTAGTTGGAATGTTGTGGGGAGAAAAAATCAATTACGTATGTAGTAATGAGTCTTATTCTACTGATAATCATTTGATATTAAATCCTTCTGTATGTTGTTGGAGGAAAGAAGCCTGTTAACCAGTCACTGCAGATGTTTCTTGTATTGTTCAGTTTCCTCACCTCAAAACATCTGATCTACCAGTGCTTCAGCGTTTCCCTGAGAGGGTATGAAGGGATCTCATGCCACTTCTTACCAAGAGCTCTACGTGCTGACAAAACTGTCCTTTGGTCAATCAGTAATGACTGTTTCCACCACTGCCAAAACCACATTTCTCAATCGGGATTGCAGGATGGCTCAAATGTGGCCCTGCAGTGATAGAAGATATAGTTTGGCTTAAGAAATCCCACTCTTTAATAAGGCTTTTGAGGGCCTTAGGAAGTTAGATAAGCTACAAGGATATTATATTTTTCAAGAGGTTAAGGAATATTGTTGCAGATGACTGGGCATGTCTCTTGGTTTTATCAGTTTCTGATGACAATGAACTTGTGGCTCAGCTGCCATGCACACAGTTTTACCTTATCAGAAACTCTCCATTCAAACCATCAGCCACCAGCGTGTCCTGTGCTAATTTGCTTTTAAACAGTAATATGGTATTTCTGAGAACAAAAAACATTCTCTAAGGATGTGTCAGTATTTCTAGCATGGTCTGGATTCCATACCATTGTCTTTAATGAAACACGATCTGCCTGTCCTGTTCTTACACTGATAGAAACACGTTCACACACAAATGCCTGCCAGAATGAGAGATTGGCTTCACGTCCTGCTGTAATTCAAATACAGCTCTTCCATTTGAATGCTCCCAGCTGAAGTACTGCCTCAATAATTAGTTGTTTTATTTAGGCAAAAGAAGAATCTTGTTGGGCAGCCCTCTTGAAATTGGGAGCAGCTTTTAAGAACTCAAAGATGCCAATGTTTTGGAGAAGCGTGGCTAAAACTGGCAAAGGCAAAAGGCAAGCAACAATCCTCAAATCTTTTCAAACTCATTGGGATCTTGACTCATTATAGAAACAGCTGGGACAGCTGTGGTATTTACAACTGTCACAGACACCTTATTTTAGCTGATAACACTTTGATACATGACCGTGTCACATAACTCAGTATTCTATGCAAAACTGAGTCTAAACATGTATCCTTTTAATGGCAAAGACGCATACACAACTCAGCTATGAAAAAATGTATGTTCATTGTTGATATTGGTTCAACTCAATTACTAAATTCCAAGAAATAACATAGAAGGATCTGGTTTTCCCTTGTGGTTTGCTAAACATCAACCCAGTTTCAGAAGACCTGGGAACAGTGGATATTGCCTTTGTTCAGACCCAAACCAAAACTGACCATTTCCAAAGAATCACTTGCTAAATGCTCACCTCTTCCAGAAACTCTTGAAGTCTTGAGTTACCAAATGGAAGGAGAAACGCAATGGTTCCCAGGTCCTTTGCTCTCCATCAGTTGGCTAGAGGGACTCCAACACAGCCAAGAGCCAAGTAGGTAGGCTGGCATTAATCACAACCACCATCTGGTGGAACTGCTGAAGTACTCTAAAAAGTCTCCCTGAAATATTTCATCAGCCCTTATAGTTAAGTGTTGAGATCTTTCCTGAGTCTTCACATTTGATTGTTTGAATCCTGAAAATCTGGATATCAAGACAATTTACCAGTCACCTTACAGAACACATGTGACACAAGCAATGTTTTATCTGTGTACAAACTGATACTGATACTCATTTATGGTGAGACCAAGTATTCTCCCACTTGCCCTCTGCAAGGCATCTCACCTATCACCATTAAATTCTGTCTTCTGTTCCATGTAGGTCCCCTATCATTCTTATTTTTATCTTCACATTTCTTTATCCAACAGACTTTGGTCCCACAACACAGCTGGGATTTTTCTTAGGTTGAATAAAAAAAAATAAATTTAGTTCTAATATTCCCTACTGCATATTTTCAAGACAAAGGCTTAGTCAAAAAAGGAGTTTTATTGGTGTTTGTTCCTGTTGAATAATGACAGCAGGTGGACAAATACGAATGTAGCAATTCTAGTGTGGATTACTAGATTCAGATCCACAAGGTACTTTAATGTTTCTATGAAGAATTAGGTGCCTAAGTATCTTTGGAGACCTGATTACTAGTTTCAAAAATTTGGCTTTCATTCAAGCCACTATAATCCATTAAGCTCCCTTTATATTCCTTTAACAGAATAGACTGCAATAGCACAAGTATAATATCCAACAACATTTCAGCACACTCCAGATACTGGGCTAATAAGGTCAAAACCCCTTTCAGCTCTGTGTTACAGAATAAAAAAATAATATCCATTTCATACACTTGCAGTTCTCCCACAATAGAATTTTAAAGGACTAAACAACAGCTCTGAATGCAGCCCTAATTATTTTTACTTTTCACAGTTTCGTGTTTTACCATCCCAGCCTCTAGGAAAATTTTTGGTCTTGCCAATTGACCTGTCTCTAGACATCTTATGCACTTGAGGGCCTGTACCTGACAGCAGCTAGCTCTAAGAAACAGTCCTACGCGTACCTGAGATGAGAGTGTTGACACTAACGGCAACTCACAGAGTTTTCACAAAAAACTGTTCCACAACTAGGTCTGAACATTTCTGTATCTTGTGACTTACATAATCCTCCCTAAACAGAATGTCTAAGATTTACTGTAAAACACATTCGTTTTCCAGCAGTGATATTTAAATAAGTAGCAAAAAAAAGCCACCAAAAGAAGAGGCAATAGACCACAGCATTTATGGCTTTAACTCAGCATTACTAACTGAAGTGTACATCCACTACCTTCCTATGTTCTCCACATCTCCATCTGAAGCTGGGCCACTGCAGCAAAAGCCCAGGTGAAGGTAGGGCAGCTGGGACTCCCCACCTCTTTTTCCCACCTGCTCTGCTCTTGAGCTGCAGATTCAGACTCCCCTCATGCTTATTCTCCTTCTAGTTCCATGACTCTTGCATTTCTGGCAGCACAGTGTTTCAAAAGGAAGGGTGGAAACTGGGCTTCACTTGACTGCCCTGTGTATGCCGGTGGGTACAGCATCTTCTTGGGAATGGAGAGCACTGTGTCCAGACCTCCTTAGATGGAGGACAATGTAGAGCACAGATTCCTGCACCTCCTGGAAGCATGCTGTCATCCCAGTGCTAAATAAGGGCAGCATTACCATCATGATCATGTTTGCTTAGGTGTATCTTGGCACCTAATCTCCAACTGGATAGATGAAAGATGCTAATGTGCAACACCGGGTCAGATACCAGAACTCCAGAGAAAGACAAGTTCTCAGATCTTGTGTAGTGCACAGCATTTTCCATCTAGCTGTAGGTGTCTCCCCTTTTGCTATGCAAACTGCCTGGATCTCCCTCCAGAGTTTCCCCTTTTCCTTTCCAAATGTTTACACCTACTCTTGGTGGACTGATTGCTCTGCTGAGGTTAGATATCTACAGTGCATGAAACAGTGTGACTGATTTATGAGGCTCCGAAGTTCCACCACGGTAAATGTAACATAACATCAGAAAAGTGGGAACAAGTGAACAAGGGAGGCTTTCCGGAAAGACGTGGGAAGTAATTTTCTATTGACCAAAAAACCTACTCAAATCTGGCTGTGAAGTACATAGTATTGTTCCTCTGAATATTAGTCACTTCAGAATGTAACCACAACAGGTTTTCCCATAAATAAATCAAATCTCTTCCCATGATTCTCTTCATCAAAAACTTCCTATTTGAATGACAGTTTTTAATTACTAGATCAAGTTCTGCTTGCATAAAGAGCTTCCATTTCAAAGAAGCATTGCGCTGATATGAAAAGTCTCTGTGGAGAAACATCCTTGTCATTGGAAAATGCGCGAGTTTTGACTACTCTGTGGCTTTCCTACAGAGACCACGGCACAGCATATAGAGCAAACAATCGCATCAGGCTCTTGCCAGATGTATATACTTAATTTGCTACCGATCCACTGTGTCCCCTGGGTGAGCCTCAATTTCTTGTATGCCGTTGCCCCTCTGTAAAAATACAGCTTCTAAAAAGTATTCTCAACCTGGAGAAGGAAGCAGAGAGGAGGGGGAGGAGCAGGTGATAGGGATTGTAGGAGATCCCACTGGGAGCCTTGGGAGTGGTGCCGGTTGGATGCCCCAGGCTGCTCCTGGCTGGGTTTGGTGAGCTGCAGATGCAATTTAGGTAAAAGGCTCTTGCCTTCTAAGGTGAGGACAGGACAGGGAAGCAGCTGTCGTGGTGGTGGGGAAGCTACGTGGAACGAGGGGCCAGGGGAGCAAGCCTGAGCTGAGCTTCGGCCAGGATCTGCCATTGCAGAAGAGGCAACTGCAGAACATTTCTCCATCCTCCCACTCTGCCAAGGCAGCAGGAGGGCAGCTGCCTGTGCTGAACTGGGTACTGCTGGCACCCGACGGGAGAAGTTACAACATTCTCAAACTAATGAAGAAAAAGGAATGAGAAAGTGTCCTATGAGACTCTGGAGCAGCACACACAGAGGGAAGGGGAGAGAAAAAAAAAAAAAGTTTGAATTGAAAACCGCTGGATTATAATTTTATGGTAGTATTATTTGATGGCCTGACTTAACAAGTCTTTCCAACTTTGGTTCCAAAGATTGTATGGATACTTCCCTATCTCACCCAGGTGTTTGAAGTTTAATTAATTAATGTTTGTAAAGAGCATTACAATTTCCAGATGAAAGGTCCTATGCAAGTGCAATGTAGTATTACTCATTGAGGTGATTGGGTTAGAGAGTATCACATTACACAATACAGCTCTTCCCTCAATGATTTTAAGTGTTTGAAGTTCTGATAAAATGTATTTATCACTAAGATAGATATAATGGAAATACTCTTAAGGCGTGACCTGGATTATGAAACCAGAGGTATGGTTTTGGGAAGGGAACAAACGAGAATTAAAACAACTCCTGAGGCCAGATTTGTCTACAGTTGTATAAAATGTATTCTGTTCTTCCTTTTTTTTTCCTCTTCCAGTAGGCTTTTCTTCTCTTCTAAAATAGAACCGGTTATTACGATGGGTGTGAGCAGACATGCAACAGTTCATGTTCAGTTCCTATTTCCATACTCATCCAACTTTACATTTTCTCATGACTTTCTCAAAATTATTTTCCGTTCTAATTTTTTTTTAAATGTTTGTATTACCCCTAAAAGATGAATGTTTTCTTTTTGGAAAGTTCTGCTTTAACCAGCAATTAAATTGAATTAATCAATCAAATCAAAAGCGTGTGGACAACACCAAACTGGAGACTGCAGTCAATATGCTCAAGAAAGGGTTGACATTCAAAGCTACTTAGATTTAGACAGGCTGAAGGAATAGGTCAGCATGGAGTTCATGACACTCAACAATGATAGATTCAAAGTCCTGAATCTGGAATGAACTGCCCCCCTGCACCAGTACCAGTTGGGGAGCCTGGGCACCATCTGTGCTGAAAAGGAGGTGGGGTCCTGGTGTTCAGTTTGAAATAGAGTCACCAGGGTGGGCAGTGGAATGAAATACCTGACCTATGAGAGGCTGATGGAAGAGGGCTTGTTCAACCTGGAGAAAAGGTGACTTAACAGCAATCTTCCTATACCTACAATAAAGTTACAGAGAAGAGAGAAGCAGGCTCTTAAGCAAAATGCATAGTGAGAAAACAAGAAACAGTTGCCATAAACCAAAATGGGGCTTCAAGTGGATATAAGGAAAAAAAAATATTTCATGGCAGATAATTATGCTTTGGGGCAGCTGCCCAGAGAGATTGTGGAATCTCCGTCTTTCAAGGTTTTCAAGACCCAATTGGAAAAAGATCTGAGCAACCTGATCTGAAATTAGTGCTGACCCTGCTTTGAGCAAGACGTTAGACTAGAGACCTCCTGAGGTTCCTTTCAATCTGATTCAACAGGAAGGGGGGGAAACCCTAGTTTATGGTCAGGTCATGCATATTTGTTCAGGAACGGGCTTGGACTTTTGTGATTGAATTAAGAGAGTTGAATAAGTTTGCTCAAAATGTATTTGAAAAATAACTTTTTATCTGTCAAAAGACAATTTTTAATATTCCAACTGCCAGGTTCAATCTTTGTTCTTCTTCCCTTAATTCCTAACAAATTTACCATGATATCAAACAACAGAGGTTTGGGATGGCTTATAAATGAAGGTATTATTGCACTTAGAGGTCTCAGTTAAAAGAGAAACAAAACCAGGGCTTTTGATAATACCAGATGATTGAAGAACAATGCACTTCAGTTTGTATATATTTACTCTTCAAAAAGAATTGGCATCAAGTTAAATTTGTGAATTACTAAAACACATCGACTAATTAAATTTTAAAATACTCTGAAAACTTCCTTTACCTGAGTCTTCTCAATTTTTGTGATATTCAAGTAAACTACTAATTTTCCATGAATGCTCTTTTTATTGTTAATGGCACTCATTAACTCTTAATCTCCTAGAGGGATATCTTTTTTCCTTGCATTTTTAACACACATTTTTCTTATTCTTCAGAAATTTTGCTATATTCCCACTAGCAGTTACATGCCTGAGTAAACCAAGTAATTAAAAGTGTAACAAAAGCACACCTGCTGTAACTCTGATCATTCTAAATATGCATTCATATTTCTGATTAGTCCAGAAACAGAATCAATAACTGAACAAGGATGTCACGAGAACAGGTTTGTTAAAGGGTCATGTCAGTTTTTCCATCCTATGCTTTGCACCCCTAATGATTTAAGAAGATCAAAATAGATTAATCATTAAGAAATCATTAAGAAGATCAAAACACAGTAATGTAAAAAGATGAAAAATATTTAAGAGTTACTAATGGCTGTGGACTCAAAGGCACACCTTCTTGCAAATCTGTTCCTTAAGACTCTAAAGAGGTCAAAGGCATTCAAATAAGACTGTATTAGACAATGTATGAACATAAATGGACTTTTCGTAAACTAGAATCTTAATAGTGGCTCAACTGAAACAACGCAAGGCTAAGAATAATGTACAGACTTTAAAAACATGATAGAGTAGCTATATAACTGGTAATAATACTGGGTAGTTTGGGGTGAAGGCGATTTCTATACTTTGTTCCAGTGATTTTTTGGTAAAAAAGCAAATAAAGCATTTAGTTTTCATTACAACTGCACAATACTAAAGGTAAAACTAAGAAAACATCTTCATGGAAAGAGCATTCTGTGCATAACAAGTTAATGGTAGCTAATGAACCAAAACCCACAGAAATCCTTTTGGACAGCTAACAAACACACACAGCTATTAATTAGGTCACAGTTGTTTCCTCACAAGTCTTTTGTTCACTTTAGTTATAGAAAACACCAACATATCCATTAGACCTGTGGGGAGGTATTCACCAGTGAAGAAAATATTTATTTATTATACATTAAATGCTTGCAATTATATGACTACTTATGGCAGTTCTGCTGGTTTCTCTCTTTGTAAGTAAACTATAATCACTCAGTTTACAATCTACTCTATTCTACTCTTCAGAACACCACTCACCTCAGTAGATCCAATTATTTCGTTTTGTGTACTTCAGGCAAGCATTGTAACTCAATCACAGATTTTAAAACATTTTGAGCACACAGTGAAAAAACACGGAAAGAATTAACACACTTCATTTTCACAAAACAGAAGTTGAAGAAAACTTTTTTTTTAACGTTACCACTGAGACACGAAGGGTAATTTCTGCTGAAGCCCAGTTAAATTTGAGTTCCACTCATGAACATGGTTTGCCCACTATATCAGTTACTTCACTGACTGGCTGTGAAGAAAATGTTTGCAAAGGGCTCCTTGTTTCCTACTGCAGAAAACTGCAAAACTGCAGACTGCACATCATTTCAAGGACACAAACCAGACCAATTTCCTGAGAGCCTAGGGAAGACCATTGCCTTTATGAAAATAATCAGCAAGTATTTCCGAATTTCTATGTGTGTGCAACGCACCATGGGGCGGAGAAGATGGCAGAGTGGGTATTCCACAGGGACAAAGTCTATCAGTGCTCTGTTGGAAACAAAGACTGCAAAGGCTGCTAGATTGGTGGTGCTTCATCTTTTCTGTCTGAACCTTGCTTTAGAAAGCTGGCCACGTTCATTACCTCACCAGTCTTGTTCCACTCCTCCCATTACCACCCTTGCCCCAAGGCAGCTGCTGCCTCCTTACCTCCATGTCTCCCGCCCCAGAACCTCCACCACTTCCTCCTCACGCATCCCACACCACTAACTACTGTCACTGCCTCCCTCTGCCCACCGAGACTGAATTAATAAACCCGACCAAATCCAGCTGACTCTGTCTAGAACCTCTTGGGTGTGTCTATGGGGCTCCTCGTGCTGGCAGAGTTCATTTGCTCAGGTCTGCTGCTGTGCCTCACCTGCAATGGGTTCGTGCCCCACCAGTTGGAAACCACAGGGCCAGACAACGTAAAGAAGTCTTTTCAGGTCATTACTTCTACAGTTGTCAATCACAGTAACTACGATAACTAGGCTAACTAGGATAAGCCTAAAGTACGGCTTAAACCTCTGCCCACTTTTGGATCAAAATTAAGAAGAGTCAGTAACATCATTCTTCAGGAAAAAAAAAATATTTTAAGCAGTTAACAGTCTTACCATAATCCTGTCACTGTCAATAATGGTGTTCAGGCGGTGTGCAATGGTCAGCACTGTGCAGTGAGCAAACTTTTCACGGATTGTCTTTTGGATGAACTCATCTGTTCTGAAACACAGCAACGCAGACAAAAATAAGATGTTTGCATGGATAACTGAACAGCAGGCAAGTTTTATGATTTCATCAAACATGATTGTATAGAAGGAAATATGAAGTCAGTACAGTGCTTCTTCCTCTTGCTGTATCAGATGACTTGGAGGCGTATCATGAATCATATTCCAAAATCCGTCTTCTAATGCTTGAGAAGGAAAAGAGTTTCCTTCTTGGAAGGAGAGCAACAGGTTTCATTTCAGGAGACCAACTTTCTAGGCTTTGATTACAGACAGAGAAACCAGTCTCATTTCTGTAGAATATTCCTAGAGATGTCTACACCAAAGAAGGTCATGTTTTAAGTTTTATTTTGTGGAACCAGTGGAGAAAAGTTGGTGAAAGTAAATATTCTTCATTGCAAATCAACGGAAGAATGAATCCAAGTCAACCTGTAACCAAGGTTCTTGATTTCCTCTGCAAAAAGGGATTAAATAAAGGAGGTGGCTGGTAAACTGAACTAGGACTGGAGTAGCTCAAGAACTTGAATTCAGAAAAAAGAAAACCATAAATCTGTTCTGTTACCTGGAACACACAACCCAGGGAAAGGGGTAAAAGCTTTCAAGTTAAGAGCCTCAACCTACTGTATGAATTAACCACCTAAGAAAGGATATCAGGAAACGTAAGACTTGTAAAGAATGAAAAGCAAGCTAAAGCACAGACACTGAAGTACAGGGTTAGAGCAGCATCTGTCACAAATAAAGCTGCGAATCCTGAAAAGGAAATAAAATTATACCGAAAGACACATAAGACACTAAAACGTTCTTTAGCTGTATAAACAAGAATTAAGGCAACGGAGGTGCAATATTCATAAAACTGGAGATTATTCAAGTAACTAACTGTACCAGAGAAGCACGGACACCACCTAACTTAAAGCATACCAGTCAGGCTTAAATGTGGAAATCTGTATAGTCCTCTCTTTAGTCAACAAAAGGGGACAGGCATGGCTGGAAGGTGCGTGGAGCACCTGAATTAGACAGCCCATCAGGTGATGAATGCCCTCTAGAGGCACCTGACAGTCCACATGGCACAGGAAGCCTTGGCTCCCAACCTGGGCGCAGAGCCAGGCCACGTCGGCCACGTCATATATTGCCCGTCAGCCTTCAAAAACCTGGTGAGGGGTGGCGACAGAGAAAGGCAGTGAGGGAATGCTGGTACAGAAACTAAAATTCTCATCCACGTAGAAGGAAGACACAAAGAACTCAAAATATACTGGGGTTAGTTGGACCAAGGAAGCTCCAGCTTAGAGGTCGGGGACTTGGAGGCGTGGGTCTCATTTCTAGGATTTCTGCTAAAACAGGAAATTGCACTTTTACATAACGACCGGAGAATAATACATGCTGTACATAGGGTTAAAACAAGACAAAGGAGATATCTGGATAAAATGTTATACTTGGGCAGCTATGTTAGCTTCAACCAGTTTCTTGAAAAGACCTAATTCTTCAAATTGTTAAAAGGAACTGGAAAATCAAATAAAATACAATAAAGATTTGTGCAACACATATCTTCCTCTGACAAATTATTATTTTTTAGATAGAAGAAGTACCGTACATTGAATCTGTCTGCACACAATAAATATTTGGTATCACTTCATAAATTAAGCAAAAATAATTGTTCTGATGCCACCATGTCAGAAGGCACGAACAATAAAAAGTGGACAAAGACAACTATGGAAGAACGGGATGGACTTAGAGGACTGGAATAACTGTTATGTTTCCGCAGAAGAAAAGAACAGGCTCACACTCTGAAGGATTGAGCATAACTTCTGTTACAAACTAAGTTTAAGCAAACAGCATGACAAAGGAAGAGACAGATCCCTGCTGATGACAGGGGGAATCGTCAGAGAGAAGGACGACATAGATAATTAAGAAAGAATTCCCATGCATGCTGTCATCCTCATCTGGGGACAGAAACATTTAGGCCCTGTCATGAGCTTAAGAGAACCAGGTTCTGGGTCTGAGATGGCTTGGTCCATCTGCTCCTACTTCCTAAAAGAAGCTAAAGAACTCTGGGGGGAAGCAGGAGTGCCTCAACTCCTCCTTTTGAATCCAAAGAGACAGGATGAGAAGTCATGACAGAGACAGGTTCTTTATCCATGTGTGTTAACAGTTGTTTTAAAGAAAAAAGTTCTTATTTCTTGATGCCCCACTAGCACATGTGTGTCTCACATCAGAGCAATACCAGGGGTTTCACCCCAGTGTTAACACACAGATCTCTTTTGCCATCTTCTCAGCAATGCCCCAATGACCTGACTACTCTTACTTTTGAGATTAAAAACAAGGGCCATATATTTAAACACTCAGTTTGGAAGAGGCTTATATAGACAGCCAGATGTGTTCTCTTGCAACTGTCAAGAGATAGCCTACACTGAATAACAATAAAAAGGTTCTGTACTCCCTAGAATAGTGTGAAGAAAGCCTTTTTCTTTCCTTATAGTCAAGCTCAAGTTTTCCTGCAGAGCTACTAAGGAACACAGAGAATGGTAGCTTGCTCAGGAATTTTGAAAGGAACTTTTTAAAGGGCTCAAAATGATTTGCAACTCTCAGGTTATTCCTACTGTTACCTGGGGACAATGTCTCACCCTTGAATATCCCTGTTCTCTGCATTCATTTATTATATCTTCCTTTATTAAGTGCGTTCCTTGTAGCACCACCTCTTCCTACATTTACAATAGAAACTATTTCTTACTCTTAGATAGATACTATCAAACTATTATCATAAACAGGTATTTCCTGTATATAAGCTTATCCATAATAAGAAACTGCTGGCCATATTATGGGTGTGACAAATGCTCTAAAATGAGACTACAAAGTAATCAGAAACAGACATAATAGCTCCATCTTCAAATATCACAGTATGAAATCATGCAGACATGCCCACTGATAGGGGCTCAACTAGATCCTCTCTAAGGTTCATGGTAGATCTTGGAGTATACTTGGGGGGGGGGCAGGCAGGAAGAATCACTATCAGTAACCTCCAGGAGAACTTTGGGAAGAAGGTAGGAAAGGAAAAAAAATCTAAAAGACTAAGAAAATGATCTGTATATAGAATTACATGCTGACAGAATGCAGAGACGGTATCACATGCCAAACAGAGCTGTTTACCCTCTAGAAAAGCATCAAAGGAAGCAGCATTTATGTCCTTTTTTTCAGGAGAGAAATGAAGCCTTTGTGGTGCCTTCCCAAACTGAGAAAGTGGCCTGGCAAGTGCCAAGTGATTCATTCCATCACCCACCTCAGTGGATCAAACCCCATCACTTTACAGGCATATTAGAAACCAAAGATGCAACCTGAATACCAAACTAGGGCTGCTGGATGACAAAACCTCAACCCTAATCTGATAATATGAAAATGGGAACCACAATACACAAGGAACAGTACAACAAGAAAGCACAAAATGGTGGTACAGCTATCCCACTGGCACTGTGGGCTGAGGATCTAACAGCAAGTTTCACAGCAACCCAAGATCTGGTGTAACCTGAATTAGTTGACTGTGTAAAAAGAACACTATCTAAAGAATAAGAATAAATAGGACCTGAATGAGAAGCAACAAAGCTGCTGAAAGGAACACTGGATAAGTCATTATCTTCAGTCTAATGTCCTCTTGGGATTGTTCTGGAAGCGTATCTCGCTCTACACAATTCCTGAAAGGCTTTGGATAATTTCTTCAAAAGAGAAACAGTTACAGATAGCAGTTAGATGTAATGAAAGGTTAAACCTTACAAGGTTAAGCTGGCTAATGAACTAACTATGAGCAATGGCTTTTTTAACCAGACTCAATGCACAACCAATGTAAAAACGTGGCAGTGGACTGGTCCTGTGAAGTTTTCTCCTCTATATGCAGTAAAAACATGGGATAGTGTGCAATACTGTAGTCAGAGGGCAGACAGCTTAGAAAGTTCAACTTACTCAATATTTTAAACAAGTCTCAGTTACTAAAGATTTAATTTCAATATATGGGGTTGTTCAGCCTGGAAAGGAGAAGGCTCCGAGGAGCCTACCAATATCTGAAGGGGACTGCAGGAAAGCCAGAGAGGGACTCTTTGCCAGGAAGTGTAGTGACAGGACAAGGGGCACCAGTTCTAAATTGTAAGATTTAGATTAGATATCAGGAAGAAATTTTTTACTGTGAGGGAGGTGAAGCACTGGAACCAGTTGCCCCATCCCTGTGGAAGTGTGGATGCTCCATCCCTGGAAGTGTTCAAGGCCAGGCTGGATGGGGCTTTGAGCAACCTGATACTGGAAGGTGTCCCTGCCCAGGGCAGGGGGGTTAGAACTCAATGATCTTTAAGGTCTCTTCCAACTCTAACCATTCTATGATTCTATGATCAACAAAGTGACTACAGAAAGCTTCTCACCTCTTCCACTCCAGATTTCATACAACTTTCCAGAATGGCTCAACTACTATAAAGCGGTTCTATTCCTCAGGGTAAGAATGCCAGCTTCAGGAGCAAGAAGACAAGATCAAATTAAACGTCTGTCAGTCACTACATAAAACATACAAGGAGTCTGACTTAGGGCCACCTTCTTTACCACAAGCTCGTCCTCTCCCTCACGACAGCACTGACACCCCTTGCAGCAGGCAGAGCAGCTGGTAGCTCTGAGGAGCAAGGGAAATAACAGAAGTTCATAGAAGAATGTAGGAAGGAGGGAGAATGGCGCTCTCTAAACTCCTTCACAGAATCACAGAGAGTTGTAGGGATTAGAAGGGACCTTCAGAGATCATCTAGTCAAACCCTCCTCCCAAAGCAGATTCACCTATACTGGGTTGGACAGGAATACATCCGGGCAGGTCTTGAATATCTCCAGAGGAGGCAACTCCACAACCTCTCTGGGCAGCCAGCTTCACTAATCATCAGAGGATGGCCTAGCTGAGCTGAAGGAACATGGTGGAAAAGCCCTCAGCCATGCGAAAGGTACACTTTCCCGCCCTGCCGTCACATCCCACTGCCTCAATGCCACTTCACCCTTCTCCTCCTTCCACCCCCAAACCCTGCCTCCTCACATTTGCTTCCAGATTGAACTGGAGAAGGGACACAGTTGCAGCAGTGGTTGAGGCAAGGAGATCAAGAGGCAGAAAAACAACCAAAAAAGAAAAAAAAAAGAATATCTCCAGAGCCAGCGGCAGCTCCCCACGGTTTCCTACCCCAGGTGCTCGATACGATGGGTGCTTGCCGCCAGGCTAGAGACAAGGATGCCAGGTATGGGGGTTGTGCATCAGAAGAGGGGGAGGAGGAGGTTTTCCTTACATGCCAAAAATGCCTCCCTACCTGCTCAGTTAAGCAACCCACACCAGCATTTCCTGATGAGCGCCCTATCAGATTCCACAGCTAAAAAATACTCGGCTCTAGTTATAGCATCACATTAAGGAAAAGGTAATAATGACTGTAATGCAAACTGAATTCAAAGAAGAAGTTCCAAGTTATTATTTGTATTGTTATGCCTAGAGTTGATACAAACAAACATTTACCTTATTATAATATATATTGCAGCACACATTAATCAAGATCAATTAAATGGATAGTGCAAGTTGAGAACGCACACATGTGAGATGCCAAAATAGGGAGGATGAGTAAGATGGTATTAAATTTCCACAGCTATGATTACTCACAGTTAATCTATCAGTCCTCAGCCAAAAATAAACTAATAGTCAAAAAAGAAAAAAAAAAAAGAAGAAAAAAAGAGAGAACCTCTGGGAAGAGAATGCACTTCTCTAAAGGTTTTAGAAATACACTGTCAGCTGAACTGCAAAGCTACCCTAGTGGCACCACTTCTCCCCCAAGAAGATGTTATAAAAATGAGTCACGCCCAGATGACATACAAAATCCTTAATGCATCTGTTTGAGGGCCTTGCTGTGTTATTGTCCTCTTTGGACTTTGAGTTCTCCCTCAAGCCATAGTTTGTTGGAACTATATATTCAGCTCAGACTAATTGATGCAGTACGTTTGCAGTATTGTTTTCAAAATATTTCCACCAGTGTTTCAAATGTTTCAAAAATTAACAGTGGGGGTACTTAGTATTGGAACAATTTAACAAGGGTTGTCATTGATTTTTTTATTTTTTTTCTATTGAGGTTGGATGTTCTTCTAGAAGTACACTCTAGTTCAAACAAGAACGAATTCAGGAAAGTTCTGCCGGCCTGAGTTATACAATACAAAATAATGAATGATAAATGAGTCCCTCCTGTAGCTTTAAACATCTCCAAATCTGCAAATCCCATGGTATTTAGGATAGCTTACCTTCCACTCCTTCCTCCCCCACCCCCATTTTTTTTGCAACTTATTACACCAACATCTGAGCAGTCAGAAAGGACAGCATCTCACAACCAGAAGTACCAAAAGTTTTGCACATAGGCATTTTTCACCTTTCTTAGTTTTTTTTTTTAATTTGGGGGGGGGGGGGAGGGGGGACGAGGGGGTATGGATGAAATTAATTTATTTTCCAAGAGACATTT
The DNA here is from genome assembly GCA_004320125.1 of Scolopax mira. NCBI lineage: Eukaryota > Metazoa > Chordata > Aves > Charadriiformes > Scolopacidae > Scolopax > Scolopax mira. The sequence continues at coordinate 96,066 of BJBW01002418.1, forward strand.
CTTTTTGAAATCAACAGAACTTAACTTGTTTCATGGCTATTCTGATGTTACTGATCTGCATTTCCAAGGAGGTTCTTGTCTTCTTGTCTATGGCTGCGGGACAAATAAACTTTGAATATTAATTTTCCTACTCTGTGGAATGTACTGAAGTTAGGGATATTTTGAACACTGAGTAAATATCATCTGCCTTGTAGCCAAAGCTCAACCACCCTATTTTGAATAGACAAGTCTGATGTTACCACAGGAAAAATAAAATAGCAATATATTAGCAAAAATTATGAAGTATTTCAGTTCATCTCTACAGTACAAATGATCACATTAGAAGAAAAAAACCCAGCTCATCTTAACATGATAGATTTTGTTTTTACCTTGGGTCCACATTTGCTGTTGCTTCATCAATGATAAGGATCCGATTTTTTTTTAGAACCGCTCTGGCAAGACACACCAGCTGCCTCTGACCAACACTAAAATTAGACCCAGATTCTGCCAGCTGCGTCTCCATTTTATTAGGTAGGTCTTCCACAGCCTCCTTCAGTTGCACCTGTTGACATGTCAACATATTGTAGGATGAGTAACTCCCTTTTAAATCAGCTATTGTGTGTCTGATGACACAACAATAAGTATGCAAGGTTTACCTTTTCTATTCTGACACAAAATGAGTAGTTGCCAAGTTGGATTACACAGTGTGTCAGCTATTAGAATTCTACAATGATTAAAGCACATTGTTAAGAATCTATTAATGTTCATTAAAACTAAGATATGAATCAAAACGTAACCAAAGCATCATCCCAAAGGATAATTTTTTCATAAAAGACTTATATAACAACACACATGTCTACACACACATGCACAAACTCACACATATACAACGGTCTGCCTCTTCCATCAACAGTACGCCCTTATCAAACCAGATGACAACATCTAAAACCTAACGCACACAAGCACTCTGGTGTTATTTGGCCTGTAAATATCAGATGCACATTATTAGATTTAATAAGTCACCTCTTCCAAGGCATTCCACAGCTCCTCATCGGTGTATTCATTGAAAGGATCTAAGTTTTTCCTCATAGTTCCAGTGAACAAAACAGGCTCCTAAAACCCAGTAAAATTAGCATTCCATTATTAACACAGGTTTTATATCACAGTAGGTAATTTAAAAACAATCAGAACTAACCTGTAACAACAACAGCACAGAAATATCCTACAACAAGCCATCTTTTATGAAATGAAAGTATTTCACAATAGCACACTTAAAGAGAAAGGGGGGGGGAGGGAGGGAGGCAAGTGTTCAGCCAGTCTGTAAGAAGATAATATACCAAATAAGGCAGGTCTGTTTGCAAATTGCTCTACATAATTATGTGGGTACTCAAATGAGCATTTACATGCCACTGTTTTGATGCCACCAGCTTTATATACACACATACGCATATATATACTCACATGATATCATTGCTATTCTCCTGGCATTGTCAATGAAAACCAACAACTACCACTGTCAATGAGCTCACACTCCTCAATTACATTTGGGCAGTACTGAAAATTTGTTTTTGAACTATACAAGCCAGAGAGGGATCAAAGAACTCACAATACCTTTCTGGTTTTCCTTTTCTATTTGGTTGTCGGTTGTTGTTTCATTTTTTGGTGGTTTTTTTTTTTTTTTGTCATTTCATACCATAAAAGCCTTTCAGTTTTACCACCAGATCCTAGGACAAACACCTTTCACTATTTCAACACAACATTTACATCTATTGCACATATAAATTAATCTATACTGCTGCAGCATCAAATTAAATTTGCTTAGAACTGGAGCACTGCTGGGCAGAGCTCTAACTCAAAATATAGCAGAGAGTAAAATCAGTACCTTCTCCCATTCAGGTACCAATGTGGCTTTATTTGTGGTCGAAGAGGGATTTGTTCTACTTCAGTTCCCGTTCAGATCAATAACAGATCATTAATCAAACCCACAGACGTCAATTCATACTGGAAAGTGCAGTGTTTGAGAAGTAGGAAGATGACTTTTGGCCCAGAAATCCTTAAGCAATAGATCAGTACTCAATAATGTGAGTTGCCAGATCTGAAAGTTGTGCACTGACACAACTTGAGAGCTAAACTCCTCTTAATATCATACAAAGACAATAACAGTAAGTTAAAAGCTGTAACAGCGCTAATCGTAAATGGAGACCATGCATCGTGTTGTCAGTTTTCTTTAAATTGGAGAAATCTCACACAAAATGTTTTCTTTTTTCTTACCTAGGAAATAAAGTCTAACCTTATATGGGGTAACTTCAGTTTATGCTGAGATTAACCTCTGTCATGACTTATGGCCCATCTAACCCTAGCGATGCCCAGATCCAAAGGGCTGCAGCAAATCAGACAGCATTTAGACCTTAACCCTTTTATTGTGTCTTCATTTCTAAACCACTCTGAGGGGTATAAAAGGATTAACAAAGAGAGAACATGCCACAAGCAATGTAAAAGAATATATGCGTCTCTTGACATAACATGCCAATTATCCATAAGTATCTGTTGCACTAGGCAACACATGCCACTAAAAACCTGTTGAATGAACAAAAGGATTTAATTTAAAGAACATTTTTCTTTGAAAACATCTAAAATGCAATTTCTATATACAACACATGTTTTAACCCACAATTTGGTGTGTTTTGAAGGCATTGTTACATTTATTTTCCTTTTCAATCTATTTTTATAGGTTGGCAAAATAAGAGGCTGACTTGATAAAGCATTCATAACTATTATAAAAGTCTTAACAGCAGACATGTACTGCAACAGAAGATAAGGATATTTTTTAATTATAATTTCTGATACAGATTATTATTTAAAATAGTCTGGTTTATGAGAGGAAAGTAATAAGACAAACCTGTAAATAATTGTTGTAAAAATGCTTGCAGTCAGGGAGGCAGACAACATTTGCATAGAAAAGATTTACAAACACAACCTTTACACAGCTCCATCCAAGCAAGCAATTAGAAGCCTAAGCACATTTTTATTTCTCCAGGTAGGTATTTAAACTTACATACAAGAAAACTTCAGTCTTGCCTCATTCACTCTCTAGGAATGGTTCTGTTTAGCATGATTTATGTTAGAATTTTAATAAGCATCTCTCCTTCTGGTTGCTTAGGTTCCCACACAATTATTAAGATATTTGCTGCAAAATAACTACCTGGTGTTACATTCCTATTTCTATTATTGATGCTGGTATTAACATAGTACAAGACAATGCCTATCACTCAGTTTACTACAGTATAAACCTTATTCCAAACCCTCCTCTTCTTCTTACTACCACCCACCACTTCATAGTTTTGCATATTTTTAGTGGAAATACTTTTTCCCTTACGTAGAAAATAAATGCTACCTGCTAGCTTTTGGTACTTGTAACTACGATGAAAACCCCATCATACAAACTTGATACAGAACTGAACTGGATAGTTTTACAACCAAATCAATAGAACTAAATATGAAAAAAACCCACCATATATAATTAAATGCAGTGGACTTTGAGCACCTGCACATGTAGAAGCTGTATTTAACCAGCTGTTTTCATGTCTCAATACTCTATTTTATTCAACTGGGTTGAATTCTTCCAAAGTAGAAATCACCCACAATTGCTAAGGGAAAGGCTTTGCAAAGGCTGTAGACCTTGAATGAACTGATGACCACCTACTTCCAGTAGAAAAGAATGTTGCACAAACTCACAGAATATTAGAACTTAAATCCACAAAAAGCCCTCTTTATGTACAAAAGATGAATAGATCCAGTGAGTACCTCTGCTGTTCAATAACAAAGCCTTCAGTATGCAGAAAAAAAAAAGGCATTCTACATTAGGCAACAATCCAGTTGCTGGGAAGTACCTCTTTTTTTATTTGTTTGGTTTTTGTTTGGTTTGTTAGTCTTTTGATAATAGCATACCTGCTTCTTTTCTCTGACTCCTATTCTTAGGAAAGGGGGAAAAAAAGGCAAGTAATCAAGAGAGGCTTAGAACCACTGTTCATTATAATTTTTATCAGATTCTCAATTTAAAGAAAGTAATACGCTCTGAATGCCATCCTGCCAACAGGTTAGGAAACATTCAGATACAAAGAAGGTGTAAGGACTCTAAACATGGCTTCTCTTACAAAATACAAATCTAAGAATTAATGCTAAACATGGCAAACAAATTTCCTCTGGTTTCTAGCCTACTGTCTATCTACGTGCTAGGACAACCCAGACAAATTATCTATCAAAAACATGACTTTGCATTTGCAGCATGTGAGCTTTTCCCTCTCCCTCCCTCTCCAGTGAGGAGATCACCGAAGACATCAGAGCTCAAATGCTGTAACACGGCAGCTTGCACAGGCTCTGCCTTCAGGGAGTTTTGAGGTCATACACGACCCTTCTCTGATTCAATGTTTTATTTGAAGATAAGACCACAGAAGAGAACACCTCTGACCTACTTACTGAACTTTTTGGAACATCCCTTTTTCTGCTCCAGCACCAGAGATGAGACTATTCCCAGCACCGTCTTAGGTTTTTTCCTGTATTCAGCTTCTACAGCTCACTAAGTTTTTGTTTATGGATCATAATGACCCACTCTTTTGGCCGTTCCTCTGCACTCCTCCTGTCCAACCTTTCCAAGCAACTAGCTGCTCGCTTCTAGTTGGTAAGTTTGCTCTTTCTAGATCTAGGCTCAGACAGTTTGTACATGGGTGACTAGAGAGGTGGATGTCTCGAAGTCCATTACTGAGGAAGCTTCAGGTAACACATCAGGCAGGAATTGCTGCCGAAGGATCAAGTGAATTCAGAGGACTGCTGGAGCTTGGTGTATTCCTGTCAGATTTTCTCTGCTCTTTCCCAGGCTACAGGAGGACAGCATCCTGCTAACACTCACAAGTATTCCAGAGGAACAGACAGTGGACAAAACTAGAAAGAAAATGCTCCCATCCCCAAAGCTGAATCAGTTTATCTTAAAATGATCAAGACCTTATTGAAGTAAGATAGGACGAGGGGTAATGGTTTTAAATTGAAAGAGGGGAGATTTAGACTAGATACAAGAAATTCTTTACTGTGAGGGTGGTGAAGACTGGAACAGGTTGCCCAGAGAAGCTGTGGATGCCCCATCCCTGGAAGTGTTCAAGGCCAGGCTGGATGGGGCTTTGAGCAACCTGCTCTAGTGGAGGTGTCCCTGCCCATGGCAGGGGGATTGGAATAATCTTTAAGGTCCCTTCCAACTCAAGCCATTCTATGATTCTGAGAATAAGTCCTCGATGAAATTTCTATTTCTACTGCATGTATAGGGGTGCAGAAGGAACATACCCTGGCAAAGCATTTTAAATACTACAGCATTCTATGAAAATGTTTATAGCAGACCAAATCACACTCTTACCTGAGGTATAATTGAGATTTTCTTCCGCAAATCATGGAGTCCTAGTTCTGATGTCAAGTACTTATCAATCCAAATCTTTCCTTCAGGTTCCGCCAAGCGAAAGAGAGCCGCTATCAGAGAGCTTTTCCCAGCTCCAGTTCTTCCCACTATTCCAACCTACAGAGCAAGCCAACCATGTACAATTAAACTGTGAACTTTTCAGGAGAAATGAATATGTCAAGAAACACTTTTACACCATCACAGGATTTATAGTAGAACAAGCACCAAATAAAACTTCTTTATAATTAACATTTTTTCCATTTAAAACCTCCCCCCAAATCAGTTTAGATTCAGGTGACATATGGATACCCAACAATTTCTTGGATCATATTCAAAGGTGAAAGATTTTCCCTTAATGTATGGTGCTGTATTGTGTAAACAAGATAATGTGGCTGGGTGTATACAGTAAAGTGATTCAAGGCTGCTAATTTTTATACTAAACTTGGTGATGTTAGGCAAATCATTTCAGGCATGCACCTACACCTCAATCCAAAGGAGGACTCCCATAAAGCACTTTGGGAACAATGTATGAGCAGTATTTCCATTTTAAATAACTGAGACTGATTTTGGTTAGCATGGTTAAGGTGAAGTACTTCAAGGTAGTCAAACTTTAAAGCCAAGATAAAGGCAAAACTAGCAGGAGGATTATAAGCTGTATTCATGCTTCAGACAGCTTCAATAGGGAGGACACGGGGATTGAAACTACAAGGCCATGTGAAACAGTTGCAATTTACTTTACAAATACTTTACAAACAGGAAAAACAACGAATAATAAAGCTACGGTGATTCAGGCTTCTGTATGTTCCCAAAGGAAAATTGGAAGCTGTATGCAATGTGAAAAAATAATGCTTTCAGGAAAAAAGAAAAAAAAAAAAGAGGTAGAGAAGACACAAAATATGGGATTGCTAACTTTAATGTAAGGGTTTAAGACCTACAAATATTTCATATGAAACCAACACTTGGGAGAAAGCAGGCCCATTAATAAATGAGAGGAGACATATAATTAGTGGTGATTAAATAGTACTTGAACAGCAAACTTTAAAAAAATATGTTATCTTCAGGTGAAGGATTGTTAGAGAAAACAATGTACAGTAATCAATTTTATCAGAGAAGGTGATGGGAGTAACCCTCTACACTGATCTGATCTGGCAGGATTTGTTGTTTCCTGCACTCAGTTCTAATCACTGCATTTCCAGAAAGAAATCAACGCACTGGAAAGAGTTCAGAGAAGTGCAACATAAAATTAATAAGGGTTGGAGATACTGATTTGACGAGGAAGGATTTACGAGGATTGAATATGTACAGTATAGCCTGGCAAAGCGACTGGGGTGCAGAAGGGAGGAAGAAACACGAAAACCTTCACAAGTATACGTACAGACACCAGAGGGCAATTACCCACTGCCTGAGACTCAGATGTACATGCAGTAATGACTGCTGGAATGAAATTAAGCACAGGAAACGTTATGTCGGAGAGCAAGGAGAAACCTTGTAACAGTCAGAGACACAAAGCTCAGACAAAACAGCAGTGCCCAGGTTTGATCAAAAATACCAGAAGCACTAAAAAAAGTATATTGCAAGGAGCAACTTAACGCTGCGTAATCTAAAAGGTATTTTCTATTTTCCAGTCCAACAATTGCATCCAACAATTCATTATTGTGCTATTGTATATTAACTAATTAACATTTATACAGTGCTTGTTATTAAAGATACAGCCTAATTTAAGCAAATCTGTTACAAAAAATGATAAAATGTCTAGCATTCTAAATTGTATCAGTGAAACAAAGGAAAAACAGTACTGAACAGTTACACTACAGCTCAGAAAGAAAACGCTGAATGGAGAACACAGACACCCAGAATTGTGAAAACAAAAGTTCAATTGTTTCTCTGAAAATGTCAGTGATATAAAGTATTGTATTAAGGATATAAAGAAAAAAAACATAAAAAATACATTGATACTTAAAATAAAAATGCAGCTGCTCTGCATATTGTCAAAATCCCACTTTCAGTTTGGCATCAAATGAAAGGACTACGCTCCTCAGTATTTAGAGGAATTTATTTGTATTTGTGGTCCAACTGACTACAGGCTGCTGAAAATTGACATGAATTCGAAACAGCTCTCAGTATACGCAATTTATTTATTTATTTATTTATTGCCAGTGCAAACGGGAATCCCAGCCACCTAACGAGAATCCTATGGCCAGGATTTTTGTGCATACCAACAGGAGTGCACCTGCAAGGCCGGGCTCATCGGCACTCAAGCGCCACTCGTACTTCAAAGGAGAGCTGCACCAAAAATGAGAGGGAGATGTACAGCCTGTCAGCTCCTGCGCTGAAGCTGCCCCTGCCTCTGTTACCCCTCAGGCCACCCCCACTTCGTGCAAGGCTGGGAGAGCATCTAGGTGAGCTGCTGCCCTGTCGTAGCTTCTAGACCCTCGCCCTCCTCGCTTTCCCATGTAGCCATACCCTCAGACTCAGGATCTGTCAGGACAAGGCGCGTTTAACAATATCTTAGACAATAAGCACCCTAAAACAAAGATAGTGCTGTTTAAAAATCAGGGCTGCAGATGCTAAGCTGCTTCTCCTGCTGCAGCTTCGCTGGCTGTAAAGGTAAATCACAGCCAGCCGCTGGCAGAGCTCCCCATGGCAGCCCTCCCTGGACTGTCTCCGACAGATTCTGCTACATCAGCAAAGATGTTAAAACATAGATGTTCCTCCCTATGCTTTGGCCATAGGGAACCACTGAACACTGAGACAACAAAAGAGACCCTAACCCATAAGTGACCTGCTAGTAGTCGCCTCCTCCAGTCTATACTGTGCCTACCGCTTCCCAAACTGGGGGCTGGAGTGGCCACAAAACCCCTCTACACAAGTTTAAACTCATTCTACACAAGTTTAAACATCCTGCCAGTGGCACCGCAGCCATCAGAAGTCTGTGTGAGCCCGGGACACGAGCAGGCATAAGGGCTCTCACTGATAACCACACGGGCAGAATCCCTAGCAGACCTAGAAACCTGGTTCTGAAGAGACACTTCTCCATAATTAAAACCGATCTAAGGGGCACAGATGCTTGGGAGATTTATTTTACACGGCGGCAGCCTACTGCAGTATTGTGCAAAACATCATAGAAAGCAAACATGAAGTTCTTGGCAATCCTTTCAAGCTGGGCAAATTCACTTCAGGATGACAAAACCACAGCACAACCACTCAGCAAAAATAAATACCCCCAGTCATCCCTCTCCTTCCTATCCCCACCAACGACTGAGTCATACATTGCTAATATCTCTTGCTTCTTATCTTATATTTTATTTTTATATTTCTGTCTCTCACTAAGAAATGCAAATCTTCTCGTCTGGTATTACACTGAAGCGATATATAGCAGTTAAAGAGATGGCCCATAGGCAAGAAAGGTAGAGAGTAGATAAACATCCCTTTTGCTCTTCTTCTTAAACACCATTTTTAACTCACCCATACCTAATTCCATGAGATCATCTCCATGTAGCAAAGTTGGGTTGGATTCTGGTAACATGCATGTTATTAAAAAAGTCCACTTGAGCAATGGTACAGGTTTGGGACTGAATGGAAAAGCATGTTACAATTGAGGCCAGGGCAATGATTGTAGAGAGTTGAACCAGCCTCCTAGGGAAGATATCCTAATCAAAAAAGTACACGTGCATTTGAAATATAGCAAGGCACAAATTAACACTGCAGGGCTCTAATTTAATTTTGTCTGTGGGGGAGACCTTTCCTGTAGCACTCTTTCAATTGGGATGGTGTCAAAATTGGGGAGGAAGAGTCAAATTTGCAGAAGAGGGAGAGTTTTATTTCCATGTTTCTTTTGGCTACCAATCTAATTAATGGCAACAGTTAATTGGATTGGTAGCCGAAAGGAACTGAAATAAAATCCCTAATTCTAAACTTCTGCAACTGGTATGTGTTTCTTTCTTCTCCCTTCTGTTCGGGGCTCTGTTCAAGAGGGTGCCCGTTCCTTATTTTCCATGGTCTCTGTTCACCTTGTGTGTTGACACCCTTCACTCCATTTCCGCTCTCTCCACTGAATCCTCAATTTCCCAGTGCAGCTCCATTTGCTTTGGATTTGAACAAACATTTCGGGCTTAGTCTGTATTTTGAACACCTACCACTTTCTGATTCAACTCAAATTTTATTGGGAAATTACAGAATATATATAAACCTTTGTTTTGCAAGACATAAATGTCACGTTCCCAGACACATTTATGCTACATTTTACAGGAAATACATAGGTTCCAACTTTTGCTATTAAATAAGACTATCGCTTATTTTTTAGAAGAACACTTACTAATTTCCTAACATCCACATATTTTATAATGTATTTTTATCACGCACCTTCTTGTCTACTTATCATCCTTGCTTAATTTCTATGAATTGCCAAAGACAGCCATATACATACCTTTTCTTTTGGTTTAATTAAAACAGACAAATGTCTTAACACCAAAGGTCCATCTAGACTGTAAGTGAAGTTAACATTTTCAAATGCTATCATTCCTTGGCTTGGCCATTCAGGTGGTGGTTGCTTGTTGGTCTCCCATGGAGCTTCTTTTTCAAGTTCTGTGTATTCCATTACTCTTTCTACTGATATCATCTAAGGGAAGGAAAGACGACATATAACATATAGACATATATAAAAAATTCAGTTTATTACATATATTGGAAATATTGCATGTGTGTGTGTGTGTATTTTTACTATAAAGATTCCATGAAAATTATTCCAGAGTGGGTTTTTTAAGTACAGGTGAGAATATTTGGTACCATCCTATACAACTAAAAAAACGGAAAGAATGCATCTCATGTCCTGCTACAGACCCAAATCTATCGTGATACATAAATGCATACATAAGCTTTCATTTCTAATCAGTCGGATTAACTACAAATCTAAGTATGTGCATATGTATTAAGAAATTTAAGCTATGAGAGTTGTCTGTCAGTCTTGGCTAAGGTGACCACACATAACATTGTATGTTGGGAAGACAAAGCCAGAGATGAAACTGCCGTATGAGTTACAGGCACATGCAGGGCAGCTGCTAGCACCAACTTACTGGCTTCATCATCCTTTTTTTTTTTGTGTGTCCTTATTATTACCCCCAGCAAATCTTCTAAGTGTGTTTGTCACAACCAACTCCACAATCCAAGACAGCTGTCACCATATTATTGGTGACTCATATGCAATAAAACTTGCTTTCCTATGTATTTTATGCCAGATATGAAAGAAACTGCTTTATTTGTTGATGCCTTTAATCTTATAGAAAGGAAGAGAAACAGAAGTTGAGCTCTCTAGACACTTTTTTCCCTTTGGGCAAATAATAGAATTTCTTTTTAGGCTCTGGTGTGCATTGTCACCCATGCATCTTCTCAATACAATTAATTTTATTTAGTGGTCACCACTAGTTTATTCATGTTTGAAAAAATGCTCTGAAGAAGCAATGTGCTAGACCAAAAAAATAATATCTAACATTATAATTCATTTTATCTGCTATTAAACATGGCTTTGTAACTATGCCATGGGCTTAGTGCATTTCCTAGACTATAGTCAGCAAATCATAATTACAAGTAATCTTCCATTGTCAGCACAACATGGAAAAAAAAAGAACAGGTTTATGCTCAGTATGTTCTTTTTTTTCTTATATATTAACTTAAGAAAGTAAACAGGCAAACTGGAACATGCTAGTAAATATTTTAAATTGTTGGAAGGCATTTTACTTTATATATTTTTGGAAAACACAATCCTCTCATCTGAATATAATCCAATACTTTCAAATATTTGTCAGCTTACAACAAATTAAAAAGGTGTTAACACGACACTAAAAATTGTCACCATGGATAAAAATAAAATGTAATAAGACAATAATATTAAATTAAAAATCTCAAATATAAAAAAAGAATTAAAAAAAAAAAATCTTACTTATAGAGAGGGATTAATTTCTTGCAATTTTAGTGAGTTGCAATTGTCCACACTGTAACGACAGTCTCCCTTCTGCTCTAAAGGGAGATTATAAAGCCTCCCTCACTATGAAAGGGACAGTCACTGGGCACAATTCATCTCAATAGACATTCAAAATCAGTCAGAGAAATTATACCCTAGAAGAGGCTATTTTTCTTTACAGACTGTAAGTGGTGCCTCAATATCTTGCTAAGGTATTAATGTCCTAAGTTAATTAAGAAGAATCCCACCCTTAGGGCCCCATGTCACAACCATGAAAAGGAACCAAGAGGTGAAAAGGAAGAAATAAACGTTACCAGGTTTTCAACTTCAGCGCTTTGTCTGACACCCCACTGGAATGTTCCCATGAGGGTGATTGCGTAGGACAGTGCCAAACCAACCTGCCCTGCATTCAAAGCTGTGGAACAAAGGAGAGGGGGGGAAAGACATTGAAATAGGTACACTGGTAATTACACAAAATCCTAGTTAACTTCACTTTCATGAGGTTACTTCTGTGAGGGAAGCATTACAGCCAGAATGTTGTTTGGTTACATCGTACGTGCCATCTGTGCAATGAGTAGCCCCAGGCAGAACAGCTACTTGCTGCCCTTTTTTTTTTTTTTTTTTTTTCCTAAAATACGTTTTGGAAATTGTGTATTTGAAAAGAAAATCCAAATTCTCTTTGGACTGGAATTTTATCCAAAAAACTGGTTCCTTCTCAAGACTGTAGATTGACTCAAATCAAGCTTGTTAGAGTCATCCCTATCTGTCTGAGCATTAGTAACTTTTCACTTCTTTCTAAAGGAATTAAATCAGCCTATAAACCTAAGCAAAAAATAAGCCTAAAATGATTTCAAACTAAGTTACAAACATTTACATCAAATCCGTACTCTTGTAAGTGATCAGATAAAGTAACAAGACAGAATATTTATTCCCCTGTTTATATAAGCGTTTATTGTGTTCAGTAGGTCTGTTCTCACAAAATAAATGAATTGCATCTGCCCTAATAGTAAGCATGATTGTCCTTTGACTTACTTGAACTTTATCCTAGCATAGCTCTATTGACTTCAAGAGAGCTACTCCTTATCCAGAGGCAAGGAAAAGATTCAGGACCATTGTTTTGACTTGTCTTTTTGCATTCTAATAACATCAAACCCAGCTCAAAATGTTCAGTGTTGAGCTGCACAGAGCGTTCAAATTTTAAAACACACACGCATATACAGAACTTATCCAAAGGAAAAAGAAAAGAAACAAAACCAGCAAATTAGCACTAATTTTCGTGTCCAAGATAATTACTCCTTCCTTCATATTTTAGATGACTATCTCATTCTAGTACATCTAACCCAATTACATCCTGGATGATGCATGCACTAATGACAGTTCATGAGTGACAGTGAACGTAAAGTGTACTATTATGAGGCGATTTTCTTTCTGGAACTGGCCCATCCGGCTGATCTAAGATATTAGGAGAGTATCCCTAGGAATTGTAGCTTGCCTTTTGCCCTACTGTGCCATGCATAGAAAGGAAAAAAGTTGTTGAGGAGCAGCTCTGTGGGTGTTTCAGTATGAAAAGCAAAGCCCTGTAGGCCCAAAAAAGAAAGGCAAAGGTGGGGAAAAAGATTTATTTGTTGTTATTGCTCTGGAAGCCAGAATCTCAAAAGTGAAGATTACAGATCTGCAAGTTTATTTGCACATGTGGGGATGATGGTAGATGCATGCCCAAGCCCAGAAGATGTCTGAACTGCCTCCAGTATTTGCGGGAAAGCAGATACAGCCCCAATGCCCTAGACTAAGGAAGAGATCACGATCTAGAAAGAAACATTTAACTTAATTACAGTCCTTAAACAATTAGAAACAGCAAACTATGAAAAAAGAATTAGACATTACTATACATGGTAATTACTGGGTGAACTTTTCCTAACATCTGTACTTACTCTTGGCGAGGAGCAGGGAACCAAAAGCAACCACTATAACAAAAATGGCACAGATGGCATCCAGACGCACAGCAAACCACCTCGAGGTTGTCAAAAATAGAAACCAGGCCTCTAAAGTGTATTTTACAAAAACATAAGAATAGTGCATTATTAGAAAACTAAGCTGTATAATTATTATTAAATTAATTCGTGTTGATAGTGTAAGTTGTTAAAAAAAAAAAAAACAAACCAAAAAATTGCCACCTTCAAGTGCATGTCTGTATGGAACAATGATGATCAGAATATTGTCTGGTTTGCCTGAAATAGTCTAGCCTAGTTTTGACACTAACAACAACCACAGTTAGTATTACAAACAGTAATAAGAAGAAAAACAGTCAAGGCTGAAGCACAGTCCACTTATTTAAAATGGAAGCCTTTTTAAAATTCTAGCAGACTCAGAGTCTTGTACAAAAAGCAGGAGCACAACTACGTTTGCTGTAGCTGGACTATAGTCTACCGGCTTTTAGCTAGAACCCATCACAACACAACTGTCAAAGCCAAGTCTTCAGAAGGCAGCTGCAGCCAGTTAAGGTCCCAGAAGAGCTACTCAATACAGCCAGTGGAGCTACAGAGCTATTCAAGTGCCCATATACAGACTACGTGCACGTATCTGCTTTTGGAGTAGCCCACAGATGGACATCTCCACTGGGCACTTACATCCAAGTGTCCCCAGTTTGGTGCTAAATTACATCCTGGATAGATATGCTACAGCACATGATACAGGAGGCAGCAGCAGCAAAAGACATTGTAAGACAGAAGGCAAAATGTTTGAATTCGGGGCCAAAACCAGAAGTCAAGTAGCCATAACAAAGTATGGCATTATTTATTGCATAGGCTGCAGTCAGATTAATTGTTCCAGCTGCTACCAAGTCACAGCAGAAGGCTACCATTCCAACCCCTTCTGCGTTGCTTGTCATTACTCCAGGCTAAAGATCAGTGCTGTTTCACTGTTCCGTACCCCAGTGCAGGGAAAGACTCAAAAGAAAAAAAAACAAAAGTCTTTCCTTTTATAAAGAAAGGGAAGGCTTGAGTCTGTTTTTAAGACAGATCATTTTCGATAGCCAGATTACGGAGTGAGCAAATAGGACAAGGGGTAATGGTTTTACACTGAAAGAGGAGAGATTTAAACTAGATACTAGGAAGAAATTCTGTACTGTGAGGGTGGTGAGACACTGGAACAGGTTGCCCAGAGAAGCTGTGGCTGCCCCATCCCTGGAAGTGTTCAAGGCCAGGCTGGATGGGGCTTTGAGCAACCTGCTCTAGTGGGAGGTGTCCCTGCCCAGGGCAGGGGGATTAGAATTTAATGATTTAAGGTCCCTTCCAACTCAAACAATTTTATGATTCTGTATAAGCAGAAGACAGTGCCATATCAAGTCACAAAACCAATTCCAGAAATGGAATTTACTGTGATAATTTAGGTGCCTCTCTGAAACCCAGAAGCTGAGTGGCCCTGGAAATTGAGCCTATGACAGCTTCCTGGTGACATGGAACATAATTTTTGGTGCAGTAGTGTAGTTTCTGTAAAAGCAGAAAACAGGACACTTGGGTTGCAGATTTTTCTGCTCACAGGTTTTGCTCCATTGATCCTGTTGCACCAAACTGCCAGCTTGAGACAGGTCATTCTGCAACCTCCCTCTGTAACTGGGGTCACTGTACATGCAGGAATATGGCATTCATAGGGACTGAAAAGACTCATCATGCTGTAATTTCTGATGACTCGTGAAATTGCTCATAGAGATATTGCACTGGCAGGAAGGAAAGTTAGGTTTGGTCAAACCTCGACATAAGTTTTAGATGTTTCTTATCTAAAGATTATTTAATATCAAATTTATAGGCATCCCTGAAGGAGGGTTCAAAAAGTGTCCTGTTTCCCAGACTCAGCCCTAAAAAGAGAGGAAGATACCACTCCAGCCAAAAGCACTACACAAAACCATTGCTGTCTGGGAAAGTCTTCTGGACTTTCCTGGATGCAGGAAAGAATTTATAACTCTTTGGTAAACTTAAGAAGCCAGGACTCCAACTTTGAGAGCTAGTATGAAAAGTACCATCTTCTGACTGCTATTCTTGCATGCATTTAGTATGAAAGAATCATTCAAGGTGGAAGCAACCTCAGGAGGTCTCTAGTTCAACCTCTTGTTCAAAGCAGGAGCAGTTGTGAGGCCAGACCACGTTGCTCCATGCTTTATGCAGTTCGAGTCTTGAAAATCTCCACACACGGAGCCTGCACAACGTCTCTGGGCAACCTCTTCCTCTGCCTGACTCTCCTTACGGTGCAAAACCTTTTCTTTGTCCTTGTATCCAGGTTAAACCTCTCTTATTTCAACTTACACTCATTTTTGTGCTCCTTTCCCCCATGTACCACTGTGAAGAGCTTGACTATCTTCTTGGTAAGATCCTTACAGGTACTTGGAAGGCAGCCATTAAATCTGTAAGCCTTCTCCTCCGCACGTTGAACAAGCCCTGCTTCCTCAGCTTCTCCTGGGGGATCTCTCCTGTTAGTTCCCTGACCACATTAGCAGTCCCTCCACGGAACTAACTCCAGTTTGGTAGAGTGTTTCCTGTATCTGGGGGTCCAAAACTGGATGCAGTATTCCAGATGTGGGCTAACAAGTGTTGAGGGGGACAATCACTTCCCTCCTTTCACTGTCTGTGCTTCTGTTGTCCAGATGGCCAGTTGCTGGCCTTCTTTGGTACCCAAGCACACTGCTGCCTCATAATCCCTCCGAGGACTAAAAACCACACACACACTAAGCAAACTGGTACACCCCAAATACTCTGGTGGGAAAGACACTTCTGATGAAGCATGTAGGTACACAAAGGAACATGACAACCTTCATCTCAAAAGGACATTCCTAAACTGCCCAGCAGGGGTGTTACTCACAGTTTTGTTAGAGAGATGCATTAAATCGATTGGAAAATAGTGTGTTTATGTTCCTTAGATCTGACCTTAATATACCAGAAAATATTTCTTTTAAAGGTCAT
This sequence comes from Scolopax mira, assembly GCA_004320125.1. Lineage (NCBI taxonomy): Eukaryota > Metazoa > Chordata > Aves > Charadriiformes > Scolopacidae > Scolopax > Scolopax mira. Next base: position 112,393 of record BJBW01002418.1, read on the forward strand.
GGTCCTCTTTGTATAGTGCAACTTTTCTATGCAGTATATCAACTAAAGATTGCTTTTAATACAAAGCCTAAAAAAACAACTTTGTGTTCCCTCACTATCCACTACTGTAAAATTGATCTGGTCAGATAACAAGTGATGTGAAATTATTAAGAAATGGGGAATTCAAAACTAGAAGTGCCTCCCTGGAAGATATGTTTTCCCAGTTACAACTTACTGGGCTAAACACAGAGTCAGTGTGCCCAATTCTGCAGCCCATGATAACGGTACTTCAGAAAAGATAACTGTTCTGGTCTGAAACCTTAGAAGTCTACACATTACAAAAAAGCCATAGAATATACTTTTATGTCTTAAGACAGGGGAAATTCAAGATGCTGCCTAACAAACACAAAATTGCCCATTTGTATTCTGCTGCACCTTGAAAAACATTGTAATAGAGAACATCTAATTGACTAAAGGTAAAGAGTCACAGCGCAAACCTGAATTATAGTACTTCTGCTTGCAGAATACTAATATTTTAAACCTTCTGGTCATGTTAATACCATGTATTAGATTTGAGCCCTGAAAGCTGCTCAAAGTAAAAAAGAAGTGAAATTTATGAAACTTTTCTGAGATAATTTATATTAATCATCTTTTCCGAGTCGTCACACACTACTTAATATTCAGTGCTTCAAAACATAGCTTGTTTTCCTCTCTCTCTCTTTTTAATGATGAAATCCAGGAAAATGTCAAAAATTATTCTTTAAATATTCTTATCAGGCATACTTTAAAATGTTTATCTTAGACATTGTTAACACATATGCATGGGTATCTCAAATTACATTACAGCCCAAAGTAAACTCTCAAAATCTAGACAGATAATAACTTTTTTGTTCTATTACTGAAATTTTACCCTAAAGAGACAAATACACAGCTCCTACTGATTTTAATGTACATTATATACATGTCTCTGAGGGCTTAAGATATTTCCCTCCTACAGAGCAAAGTATTTGATTTTTCACGTCAATTCACCACAAACCTGAGTGGAGGTCTTGGTGTGCATCAAATAATTTTTGAAATCTTTCCTCTGCTTTCAAAGCCCGAATAGTCCAAAGCCCCTGGAGGGATGATGACAAGTGGGAGAACACTGGACTTCGAGCTACAAAGGGAAATGAGAGTAACTTAGCAATAGCTGAAGGACAACATTTAATTCTTTTTGTACTACACTAATCTTTAATCCTACTACTTTATATTTAACCATACAAGCTACTGTACTGCATCCTTTTAGAATAAATATATCACATATTTAACCAAAGTCCTCTTACTCAATTAGAATCAGTCAGACAGCCAGGCAGATTAATTTATACAAAAATGTCTTACGTTTTTAACAATAGCTGTCACTGTAGAAATTCTTTGAGCTTTATTAACGACATGAAGCACCCATGTTTGTTATTCATAATGCTTAATATTTCATATCACAGTCAAGCTAAAGTCAGGTTCATGAGTCGGATTAGCTCAGAAACACCATTAGTATGTGCATGCCAGGTCCCAAAACCCAGCAACTTAACATGTTCTTAACTAGCTTTACTTAGAGATAGTTAAACTGGTATAGCTAAGGTTTATCATTATGCAAAACAGGAACTAAGCATGTAATTCACTAGTTGAGAACCAAGGCAATAAGGAAGTTATTTGCATAGCAAAAGAAAAAAAATCTTTGATGGATTGTCTATAAAACACTAGCATTTCACATAATAATAAGCTCAGTTCAAACTAATATAAAGTCCCGCCAAACTACATACTTGTGGATTCTAGACGTTTAATATCTCTTGAAGTGTCTAAGAAATACCGTCGAAGAAAAATGAAAAGAATAAATAGTGGAATTAAGGGTATGAGTATCCAAGGAATCACTGCCACAGCCACAGCCACCACACCAAAAATCTGTAGGAGAGTCTGCAACACAATAGAAAGAAAATAAAAAAAAAACCTCTTTGTCAGAAGAATTTAATTTAGAACAAGTATAAAACTATTTAGCACTATTGAAACACTTAAATATTTAAACATAACCACCAAATTTAAGAGCGGATGCATTGTATAACATATGAGCAACATCTATTTCTAAGCAGCTTGAAAAATTTACAATTTTAATTTGACTAATTGTGCATTTTTATGGTTTTCTTCTGCATTATTTGTTCTTTAAGAAATGCCTTTACAAAATGGGTTGACTGAACATTAGTGTGTTTCTTTGTGGACTATCCTGTGAATGCTGTAACAAAATAGTACATAATTAATGAAATAGACAACTAATCTTTAACGGCTATCACACAAGCTATCTGGTCAATCAGGGAGAGGTTTTTTCACTCCAGGTAAAAAGAAACTGTTGAAAGACTTTCATTTGAAAGACTTGACAGTTGGAAGACTGACTTTCAACACAGGCTTGTAACTTTTTCCTAAGAACAACTTTGTCCCATTTAAAAAGAAAACCTGCTATCAAAGAAAGTGAGCTTTCTCTTCCAAAGGACTGCTTTGTGAAACATTAAAAATAGAAGAACTGTCATAAGAGGCTCGTTTTACCAGTTTTACTTCAGAGCATGATATGAACAGCTGGGCTAAATCTGAATTTACTCTTAGAAAACTAGATATAATGTGGAACGAAGCTTTGCTGCTCAGGACAATGAATCCTAGCCCAACTTTCTGAATTAAATCTCACATTTCCTGCAGACTACTCCATATCAAATTTTCAGTCTGAATACCCTATGAAAATCATTATCTGCAAACAAATTTCAGAACACCAGCTGTGTGTGTGTATGTACGTGTGCCAGGAGTCCTGGAATAATCAAATCAGGGTGTGTCCATTTGATCCTTAAAAAATGGGGGAGAGGGGCGGAAAACCCATACAAAAAGAAAGCCACCTTGTACAGAAACCAGACAGTTGAAATTCTAGCTCAACACTAAATTCCTGCATTATTTTAATTAACAAATTCTTTAGAAATGACAATATTTTCTGAAAAGTTTACTTTTTAGGGACGGTAGAGGAGCTGCTTTCTTCATAATCACATATGATGCACAAGCAGATTACAGCTGAAATTTGTGATTTTTGCCTGATTTTTGGATGCCAGAAACTCCTTAGTGACCACCGCGTCCTGCGAATGAGTGTCTCACAGCAAAAAGGCTTCCATCCCTTTATCTGTGCACCAAGTTGGAAATGTTAAGCAAGAGATGAGCTAAGGTCAGGTACCAGAGAGCCACCTGGATTTTCACACATTTTCAGTGGAAGACCCTAGGAAACATGGCATTTTTTGCTGTGCTTCTGGTAGCCCCCCCCCAAGACACGGTCTAAAGACAAAAGTGAGCACAACCTTTCCCCCTACATTTGTTTTTTCTTGAGGCTTCTCTGACTTTACCCTAATTTCTTCTGACCAACGAGCAAACCCACACACCTTAGGCATTACAACTGCATGAGTCAGCACAATGCAGTCTTTGGCTCTAGGCAAGATCTTGGCTCATGATAGAAGAGTTATCAGTGTAACAGCCCTGCACCTCACAGATCCTGAAAGTACGTTATAGGGTCTCATAAATCTTTAAGGAAAATAGCTATAGGGTAGATACAGGGCAGGAGCTCTGAAGGAAGCTGCGTTACCACTACACTGCTCATCTGTGGGTTAAGGTGTTGACGAAGGTTTGACCTTCTAGAGACGTAGAGCAGATTGCAAACATTTTACCTAGATTTCATCACGAGGAGGTAAGGTGGCAGCGAGAGTGCAGGGTATTTCACTTGGATCAATTATGCACAAGGTTATGTCAGCACAAAGCAAAACAAAGCGCCGTGACTCCTCATCAGCACTGCCGTCAGCCCTTCTCTACCTTCTACTTCTCTGGCGTTCTTTAAAACCCTGTAAGCATATTTCATTTTCATCGTGGGATGAGGAGAAAGGAAATAAAGATTCCTGACCTCCTCCAAATTTTCTCAAGCTTGTTGTCTCTGCCAAGCCTGTCAGCCATCCGCAACACTTGCTAGTTTCTAATTTCTCATTGGCAAATGGAGTTTGAAGCCCTTTCCTTCCTTCTAAGAACTCACTCCCAAATCTGCTTTATACACCTGCTGCATTCCCCCTTTATACACCTGCTCTCTCCATCACCTCCCAGACAGTCACAAAAAACAGTTCCTGAAGTACTTCTGTCTCCTCATACCATCAGCCGCAAACCTGAAGTGAAGCGCTGAGAAAAGGTGCTTCGAGGAGAATTCCCGGAAAAAGAAATGCTTCCCAATAATGGGAAGCTTCCCAGCTTGAACTGAAGTTAAAACTGAAGTTTTAGTGATAATAATCTACAATATGTCGCAAAGCGCCGGTGGGGGTGGGAGTGGAACTATGAGGATCCAGCTCATGTAAACAAAGCCTTGGTACGGCAAAAATACAGGGAAGGAAAAGATGGTTAGGATGACTAAAGTAAAAATCTGACACCGCCTTTGGAAGGAATTTTAGATGAGCCTGCACCGCCTTATCATTATAAAAATTTATGATAGGGTGGATCAGTCATGCGTGTTGTTTTTTTGGAAAACCAAACTCGCATATAAATGAACTCTTAATGAAGTAGTCTGAAAGCCAGACACAACCGCTTGCAGACTGTAATCATGTAGTCACTGCGTGAGGTAAGGCAAAGGTTCCTGCTCCCGAGTTTCACAAGGGACAACTAACCTCTTGGGCTGGAGACCGCCCCAACTTCCAGTAGATTCCCTGTGTGCGAGCTGGAGGACCCGAGATAATCAGTAGGCTGATGATAATGGTGACACAAGTAGTCTGACCGCTCAGCAGCGAGCTGGGCATTCGGAGTGCACAGCAAGGAACACTCAGGACTGAGGAGCTAGAACCTGTCTAGCAGAACCAGCTTATGATTGAAAATTGCATCAAAAGGGCTAAGCAGGTAAGATTTCCCTACGTGAAAGAAGTGCGGCCTATAAAACCAGCATCTTTTACTTTATTTCTGAATTCTAGCATTTGAAAGCTTTCCGTAATGACTGTGCAGAAAACAATCGCCAAATTATATATAGAAAAAGGAGCGGATTAATTGCATTTTATAGGTCTCTGCACAGTATTGGAAACAAGGCCACCTTCCACAAAAGGCAACAGATGCGCAGGCTACAGAAATTGAAAAGACCCTAACAGAGAAATTTAATTTGCTTCCAAATGGCACCACATTGTCCAACATCCACCTTCGAGTTTGCTTCAGTTTCCCTGGAGAGAGAGAGGAATCTCCCCCTCACAGACTGCACACACTCTACCCCTAGAGCACAGAAAAGCACAAGCTCTTTCTGTTGGAGTCACCCTCTTGCTTGCAAGAGTCCTGAAAGATTTCCCTCATGCTTCGGTCAGTCACTCTGTTCATGTGGCCTATCTTTCCTCACGAAATCTCCTGTCTCACTGGAGCAACCATACCCTCCTATAACCCCCTGGGGAAGTGAATGCTCTGATCAGCACGTTCCCTTGCGAAACATGTGCTTTGCCTTCATCTTCCGATGACCTCCATGTTCGTAATTCTTGCAGGTGCTGACAGTGATATCCTGGAGTTTCTATCTCAAACAGGTCTTGATCGAGGAAGAACAAGGTATTTCTATACCATAACCACACAATAATAAAGCATTTTAAGGAAAAGAAACAATATGGAAAACCCATAGAAGTCTGTGAAAACATGGGAATTACAAGCTATAAGCCATACATACATCACAAGCTATAAGCTGCAATGCCCTTTGCTGCACAAACTATACCATTTAAATAATGTTAGAAATCTTACAACAAATTGTGAGCTATTTGAAGTCATTTAATAAAGTTGACAGGGCAAAAGAAAAATTTAGAGTTCAAGATGTCTCATGTCTACCCTTCCATCCTACAGATCACTGCCCTTTGATATCAGTTGTACCCTGAGCTCAGTATTTCATGTTTGACTTAAGCACTTCTTTGAAAAAGACACCCGAGGTTCATGTAGAACCCCATTTTGAACTCCTCAGGTCTGCTGGCACTTTGCTCCAGTGGGTAGAGTCCTTCACCTCCTTGTGAAAGTACCTATGAAATACCTGTCTTGTCTCTAACAGACTTAAGAGAGTCAGATCTTTGAGGTCTTCCATACTTCAAAAAGAACTTTTGTGGTTTTTGCAGGTTTTGTTTTTGAATGAACCTTAGAACGTATTTCATCATCTCTTATATAAAATATATGTATATGAGGTACCGTGCAGTTGTGTGTCTGTGTAAGTTCCTAGCGTGACTGGTAATATCAAGCCATCCACATGGGTTTGACACCTGTAATATAAGACCTACTACTATAGGAACTACACCGTTCTGGGCTTGCAACTGGGGACCTGATAGTATCTCTAATGAAGAAGTGGAGCCCAGGGGATGGGATTTGAGATGCAGAATGTGAGAGTCCACATATGACCTACATAGTGAAAGTCCTGTCCTAGTTTAGAAAGTAATTCATCTAACCTTTAAGTGGGTATCTAGTGATCCTATGGTTGAGTATTTCTCCAAAGTCCACTAACTCTATTGATTAGATGCCCTCCAGCTACAGCAAAGTACCTAAAGTCCAACAGATACCCAAATTCTGATGCCTGAATCTGCAGTCAAATCCCACCTAAGAACTGCAGTGTTCCAGGACTGGTTTTACCAATATTTAAGCAGAAGTCAAACACACCCACCCCAATCCTGCCTCCAGCTCCTAGTCCCTGGACCCCAATACAAACTCCCAAGAATTGTATTAGACCATGGACACTGCCACGAAGTCCTACTAATTTAATAAAAGCAGCAGTGCATATCCTGCATATCCTGGATATCAAGTCCACAACCTTAGCTGCATTTGCACACTCTCACAGGCTGTGCTGTCTGAAGTAAAGCTAGGTCAAGAAACTACAAAACCTCACTCTGTTCATACTTGCGTGGCATCACCCTTCCCCCTCCCCTCCCCCTCCACTAAAATTATTTCCTCCTTGGCTCTGACAAATCACTGCACGCACAATCAATCCCTAATCCAGTTCTGACATTTTCTTTCTCCTTGAAAGAAGGAGAAAAGAAGGAAAGAAGGAAAAAAAAACTTTTTTTAAACACACCTTTTCAAACCAGATTGTTTGGGCTGACTGTCCTGCAGCCCTGTTAAAGCCCGACTGCACAGGCAGCTGGTTACCTGGCTCACCAGAGGACAAGTTTCCCTGGGGAAAAGACATTTCAATGAGCAGATGAGAGCAATAAGCACTTCACTCGGGCCAGCAGCATATTGAACCACACTGTAGATTTGTTGCATTATTTTCCTCCTGTATGACAAAAATCCCAAGAAACATCCAAACCAAAACCCTTTACATTTGCACCATAGTCCTTGTACATAAACAGCTCTACTTCATTTCACTCAAGGTGGCCAAGTTGAGGCACGCAGCCTTGTCTTTAAACAACCTTTTTAATAAACTTCATGGATTTTCTTTCTGAACTGGTTAAGAAAAGTACATATGGCTGTTTATAGTGCTGCTTGCATCAAACTGTCAAGGACAGGTTTGTCTTGAGAGAAAAAAAGCAATGAAGACTTATGAGTACAGGAGAAAAAGTGTTGCACGTAACTTCAATATTTAAAAGACATCTCCGACGTCGTCCTTTTCTGAAGCAACCAGTGACAACAATCCTTGACAAGAATGACAGCTCTCAGTCAGTGTTAATTCAGCTGTAGGAAAACATGAATACACAAGAAAACTGGGAATATAAAGACAACCCGGGCACTGAAAGGGGAACAAAAAAGGCACAGCTGGGAAAGAAATGAAAATTGTAATTTCAGATAGACCGAATGAAAGAAAAAAGTAAGAACTAAATACTGCCAGGTCTAAAAAGCTTCAAACACAGCAAGCTCATCTTATCTTCTGTGAGACACCCTCTCCTCCTCTGTATCCTGCTATTTGCAATTAGTCAACAAGAGGTTACCTAACTAAATCCATATGTCACTGCAAATGGTCTGAATACACGTGTCAGATATACCACAGAAATGTATTCAGAATTCCCAGCCGCATTCTTAATGCTAGTACCTTGTATTTGTTCTTGCCTCCATAAGATAGTCTTTCTGGATCATTGTTTTTCCAAGCGAACAAGCATATATTTAGCTCCTCAGGGCAAATGTTTTCTGTGCCACCAACATGCTCATTTATTTGACTTGGCATGTGTTGTGCCATTAAGTGAGAAGCCTTAATATTTGTTTGAGATCATGGCGAACTGTGTCCAATTGTTCTTTAACAAGTGACCTTATAATAAAAAGGGTGTTTTCTTTAATACATTGGCACTGCTGCTATTCTGTTGTATTTCAACAGCATCCTATCATCAATAATCTCTTACCCTGCAACAAGGGGGTAGAAATAGGCTTTCTGGGCACTCTGGGCCAAGAGGCTTAACTATCTTATGCAGGTCTCCATCCCAATAGCAGTTCTTAAAAATCAGAATCTAAACCTTGTCTGAGACTTGCAGATGTTGATACTTTAGAAACATGCCTAATCAAGCTCTAGACTTCATGATTCTGCCAGACACTCAACATACTCAGCCTTTAGAATGCTGCTTTACATTCCTACACCAATTTTCGTTTTTATAATAAATTATCTTCACTCATGTAAGAAGTTAGTTGCCACAGTAATAAGTTACGTCCAGCTAACACAGATTTTTCCAAGGCAAAAGCAAGCTTTTATCAGAGTCAAAGCTATGCTCTCTACTTACACAGCTCCACATGCAGCTCTTGTTCATACCCATTGTAGATGGAAATCAATACTGTCACACAAAAAAGGACAGTGTCAATACTCAATTCTTCTAAATGACTGCGGACAAAGTATTTTTCTATTTGTAAGCAGTAAAAACTTGAGGAGGACCTTAAATTTGTTTTTCTCAAATGCTTTTCTTCTATTACGCCTTGTGCCCACTCAGCACTTCTGCAGAAAAGTGTTCTCAGTGATTTGGGCACAACTTTGCAATGAGGACCTATATAAAAGCAAGAGGGCTTCTTCTTGAGATTACAGTGAGTTAGTTATAACTTTACTTGGATCTCCTTATAAAAATTATACAAAAAGTTAACGTGCTTTGTTTTTCAGCAGTGCTAAGTTTGTCATCTGCTCCTGTAAATGTCCACAGTCCCAGGCTACATTTTCTCCTCTCAAGGAAAAAAAGGCAGACACAAACTATTCACATAAACTATAGTGCTCTTTGTACCATGACAAATACGTTGTATCTTCCCATGGAACACACCTCAGATGCCAAGCACAATTTTACATGGTAGCTTGAGGAAAGAGCGTTAATCAGAGAGTGCAGAACATGCACACACACATGCTCTGCTTTCTTGACAGCTCTTGCTAGAACCTGCCTCAAACAATACAGAAAAATGTCTGGCACCACCCAGCCTTCTCAAGGTTACTCTTCTTAGGTAGAAGAAAGCATCCCTTTCCACTATATTAATTTAGGGGGTATGTGACTCCAATAACTCCCCACCACCATCACAAAGTGCTGTTACTCTCTTGGCTCTTCCACTCGCTTCAAGATTCCCAGAGCAATGCATTTTTACATCTCGTCTATCAGTCTCTGCTGCCAAATAACTGACATTTTTAAAGGAAAATAAAGAATGGCTTGATAGTTTCTGTTCCCCCCCTACCTCTTAGCAGCCGTTTCCAAAATTTTTACCCAGCCATATAAGCCCAAGAGAGTCCCACTAAGCACAGACTCCAATGAAATCAAAACATTTGATTCAACAATGGGTACTTTTCTCTTTAGTGCTACTACAAATTTCCTACTCTGTTCCTTGTCCATACACTTAGCACTTTATCAGCAGAAGACTATTCACCAATACTTGTCCTCAGTCTTATCCTACTTACATCCCTTCTAAAAGCAGATTTTCTTTCAGTAATATTTACTGCTTTCTTTCCACAGAAGAGGCACATATACATAGAACAAAAAAACTTAAAAATCAACAAATATCTCACCGCTTTCAGGCTATAGATTGTAGGAGACGGATCTTACAAGCTGATACAAAAAAAAAAAAAGTAAAACGACTGGGAGAAAGGATAGGCCTTTTGAGACCCCCAGTACAAAACTGAATTCTAGGGTATTAAACACAGAATGGACCACAGAAATCAGCCAGATTCTCATGCTCTCCCCAAATAACATCTCCTGTTGCTACTGCTGGAGAAGGACCACTGGCCTAAACTAGACCACTGCTGTGACCCTGCATGGCATTACTTAGTGTTCTTATGGTCTTGTCCATTAACTTACTTGCTAAAACACTGTCCACTGTTCCTGTGAGGAATTCCTCTGAGCTACTGATGATGTTACCACAACTTTTTCATCCATGCCGTGCACATTTTTTCCCAGTTTTTCCAAATGTCTAGCGAAATTTTCCGTACCACAGATGCTTCTGACCCATATGTTGCAGTTCTGCAAACCCTGTCTTTGAGCTATATGGACTTTCCTGCCTTGGGCCTCTAGTCCCTCATGGCACTAATGCCAGAGCAGCTCCATGCCCTCCCCAGGAATACCTCATTTTCAACTGCATGACCTTTTCCGCTCAGCCAAGTCTAATTGTTTTGCCAGAAGTCAATTCTGGCTCTTTCAGCAACTTTAAAAGCTTTGTGCTGCGTTTGAACTGTGGGCTCTTCTGTTAAAAAAAAGAGTATCAGGTTTTCAGTAACACGGCTCTTCAGCTTTACAGCAGTTACAAGCTTTTAGGCATTTTAGTGTTTGTTCTTGCTATTTAAAATACACTATTCACATATTTATTTTTAGGTGGAATGAAGTACTACTCATATTTCTTTAAGTTCCACAGTGGCCCTAGTTAAATGAAAACTATGAAAAGTACTAAGGACTACAGCATTAGCCATTCTAAGAAATAAAACTACATTTTCTTCCTTTCTGGTTGCACTCTTTCATAGCAGACATGCAAAAAAAATGCTTTTTAGTACATCTCTGTTCTCTCCTCCCTCTCCCCCCACCCCCCAACTTATCCAGCGCTTTGCCACTTCGATAGGGCTACAAAATACTAATCTCCTATTCAAAATAAACTCTTGACTCATAATTCCTCAGTACTACATTCTATTCAGCCATCACTCAACCTCAGGAAGCTCAACAGCGGCCTGACACTTTCAGCAAACCTATTTTAACTAATCAGCACCAGCCTCTCACCACCACCATCAGGTTTCACCTAGTTCAGCCATTCTCCACAGGTACAAAACTCTGCAGCATCTAGAGAAGTAAAAAGAAACTTTGTTGGCAGAGAACAAGTATTACCTTACTGTGGTAAGCACATGCCCATTCATAATTTGTTAGAAATATGCTCCAAGACCATCAAGAAGACTTTTCAGAAGTTTATTTACCACAAACCATCAGCAAAGATACACTTACCGAAGTAACTGATACCAGGTCTGACCTAAAAATCCCGACTTTCTATCAGTGAGAAAAATGAAATAAAATTTTTCTCAGTATTATGTTATGTTTAACATGGGCAAACAAAGAAGGATGGACAAACAAATCGGGTACCAAAGCCAGCACATTTTCAATTTTAGAAAGGAAGATTTAAAACCATTATTTTAGCATACAAGTGACTTTTTCATAGTAGGAAAGCTCTGCTTATTTAAACATTAGACTGATTTCAAAATCCGTAAGAAAAACGTAAAGAAAACGTTTTTAGGGACATGACCGTGGAAGAAAATACAATCACTCAGCATCCTATTTCTCCACAGTGCAGGAATAACTATTATTGAGCCCTTGAAAAGCCTTTCTTCACACACTGATTTTTACTGTTTCAGGTATGTAATCCAAATAAACCAGTTTTTAAAAAAGATACAAAATCATCCTGTAACGTAGGTGTAACACAAAGAGGTATAAGCTTCCCAAAGACATGTGACATTCAGTTCCCAGCTGAACTCTCATTGTTTGCTGTATAAAACTGCCCACACTGAAGCCTCTACTTTTTGAAGAACAAATTCATCCAGAGTTTTCAGATCAGCTGCAGAGATCACCAGGCAGCCACAGAATCAGCTTCAGCACGAAAGTTCTTATGTTCTGCATGAGATGAGCACATAACCCTGGCAGCACATTTCTAAGAGATGCAGTCTTTTTTTGCTAAAGATAATTCCTTGTCCCACATGTTTGTTTTGGGCATAAATATGCATAATGATTTAACACACACACACACACGCCAGCTATATGGCTTAGTAATTCAAATTACTTCCAAGTTTCTCCTTCCTTCTTGAATCAAAAGTGAAATCTCCAGTCCTTTTGCCGAACAGTGAAATCCTAATTTGTTTGTAAGCACATATTGTGCTATCTACAGTATATCTGTAGTTTAAGGCAATCTAGAAGATTTGTACTTATCACCATTTGGAACAGGATTGTTACGCTCTATGACTGACAGCAGAATTAAAAGATTTCTAGCTACTGTGAAGTGTTAGAAATATTAATATCTTCAGAAGTCTTAAAAATAACCAACAGTTTGAGCTACAGATGTGAAAGGTTGCAATAATTCTTAAAAAGTCAGGCAAATACCTATAAATAAGAATGATAAACATTCCCAATTTGGCACCAAAAAGTAGTATATATAGAAAGATGGACAAAAAAAAAAAAAAAAAAGAAAACTGCAGAACGTAAGTTCACTTATGTCTGAATATTTCTTTGTTCTCTTTCACAAGAAGAAAAGCAAATAAGAAAATACCTTCCACTAGATATAAAGAGCCCCAGACAAAAGGAATCTCTCTCTGGAACTTTTACAAATGCCACCGAAGTTGGAAGGGGGGGGGAGTTTCCACACCACATAGTATGGTGGCACTGGACTTCCATAGAACTATCTTGCTTTCTAGTTGGTGAAAATGTACTGAGAGTAATCTGATAAAGAAAACAGAGAAGTCAATTTGGAGCATACCTGATTTAAAGCTGACTGAAATTTTGTATTTACGGGTTTCAGTCCAATATACCAAAAAACTACATGAACAACTACAGTTTTGTCTTCCTACCACTAAGCCACAATCTGTTCAAAATGCCAGAGAAATGGAGAGGAAAACTGCATCTCACGATGCTCATATGCTCTAGAAAAAGGAATTAAGAACACAGAATTCCAGTAAGTGAAAGTTAGCTTTACTTTTCCATGTTCTATATTCAAAACACTAGTATTCCCAGTAACAAATGTATTATTTACATTTACCATACAAATGGGGAAATATAAAAACTAAAAAGGAAGGAGTTAAGGAAAACAAGAAAAGCAGAAAAATGTTAAAGAAAAAACACAACAAAAGCAAGACAACAAAAAGGTAATGACATCACATTTTTCAGTATTACTTTATCTTCTTTCCCATGTTAGATAAGAGGCTAATGGTGTTAATCTTAAAATCTTATTAATATTAGGTAAATACAAGCCCTGAAATATTGAAAAAGTTACATTATGTTCCCCACAAATTATTTTTGGTACTGCAATATCTGTTGCCTTGACACTAGTATGTGGAGAATGACATGCAATACCTATTCTTATAAAAATTCTACACACTAACATGAATAGGAAAAAAAAATGGGGTGAGGAAAAGGATTGGGCTGGATTACATACAACCACTATAGTGAGAACTGACCTTTAGCGTTCCCTAGAAAACCAAGGTCCGTGTATAAACAGAGGTATACACTTATTAGCAGTGACTCCAGACATATTTTATCCTTATACACATACCATCAATCTGAGTAAATACAGAGTCCACACGATGCAAGACACTCATCCTTACATTCAAAGGAATGTGATGACAGGTACAGAGTAAAGACCAGCAATAGCTTGGGCATAGATTATCTCCACTGCTGGCCACCATCAACAAGACTAATTGGCTACTGGGATTTAACAATCAAGGCATTCAAGGACAGAGGAATGAAAGGTCAATAAAGAACTACATTATTTAGACAAGTGTCTGTGCTAAACTCACAGCTCCTGCATGTTTGTTCGTCTTGAAGACACAAGTGCAACCCAAGCCTTCTCTTTCTCCTCAACCTCCCATCTCTCCTTTTGTTTTGGGGTGGGTGGGTGTGTGGGGGGGGTGTGTGTGTGTGTGTGTGTGTGTGTGTGAAGGGCAGGGTATGTGATGATGATGCCCAGGCAGGTAGGATGGACAATTTTTTGTTTGTTTTTTAACACCACAGTGTATAACCCCTTTTTAATGCAAGGGAATTAGCAAAACTGAAAGCTCATACAAATATCAAATTAACAAAAATTAGTTTTGTCTCATAATGACCATTTTAACCTTTTCCAAAATTAGAGCTCAAAAGTAACCAAATGAAAATATACATATCCCTAACACTTTACTTAAAGTTTTCATTGGTCTTTTATTATGCACTCGCAAGATGCACTGTAGTATGCATCTCATGAATGTGCAGTTGGAACATCAGTTCCCCAGAGAAAAAGTTCCATGAGATTTCAGTAGTCAAGCGCCACCAGGTAACTCTTTTAAAAAATTTTTTATTTGTCATTTAAATCTCAGCACGGCTACAAAGTCTTATGGTCTAACTATCAAGCAAAACTACCAGGATTCAGCAGAAGGGAAATCAAAAGGTGTCTCCAAGATACAGGTCTGCTCTATGTAAGAGAACATGCTGACATTTAACAAAGATCCCACCTCTGGTTGTTGTCTCACACATATTTAGGATCATATTTTAAACGCACACATGCAAACACACAGAAAGAACTATTCTTTAATTAATAAAAAACATCTCTTAAACCTGAACATGCATACAAACAAAACCTGGCTAAACTGGAAAAAACAACACAACAAACCCCCCAGAACCCCACCTCTCTCAGAAATCACAAAATAACAATGTCATTGTTAAACTAAAAGATCCTGGAATTCCTTCTACACACTTTCCCTGACATCTTCACACAATAAAATGCAGGGGTCAGTGGTACTGAAACAAGGAATGGCAGTTCCACTCTTGTGCACATACGAAAGCAAGTGACCCAAGCCATTATTCCAGTCTGAGGCACTTTTTGTTCCTAATATCCAGATGCAGCAGCTTTTTTTTTTTTTCTTTCTTTCTACTTTTTTTTTTTTTGGTAAAGAAATGACTGTGGACACCTCCTTCACATTTTCCTTTTCTTCAGCATTTTCACTTCATAAAGCTGCAGTCAATGTGTTTTGTGTGTGGTGAGAAGGGAATGGCACATTCAGTGGTGGTCTCAGCCACAGCCTACATTGGTGGCTCAAGTAGTCTCAGGATTAGGTCTTTGTGTGCGATGAAAGGATATGAAAAGTCAGTTATTTAAACTCAGTCAAGCTGTTGATTTTGGGGAGGAAAAAGGTTTTGCAATTCAGTTTTCCTCAATAAATCACTGCCCTTTTCCAAGGGCAGCTGCAGATAGTTCACATGTTCGCAGTGTTCTCCAGAAACAAAACAGATCATGATTTTTTTTCCCCTCTCAATCCAACATAGGGTAAGAAATCAAAATGAAAGGGCCATCACATTAAGTTACTCAAATTCACTAGAAAATAAAGCCAAAAATCAACTCTGTTAAAAGGTAATAGGATCACTGAAGAATTAAAAGGGCAAGGAACTACAGAGAACACAGTCCATTTAAAATTTATCACTATAATTAACAAAACCAAAAGAAAGTCTGAAATATATTTCAATTTCAATCACTTTACAGATAAAATTTTCAACCAGCAGTTTATCAGCTTGAGTATCGTGCATCACCTGAGAGCACAGCTTAACGGCGTTAAGCTTCTGTAGAACCATCTCAAGTCAAAGTGAGATTTGGGTACTAAAACCAAGCCTTTGATGAGCTCTCAAAAATATAGCATCCAAAATACTGGCCACTTAGGAATATCTGGGCTAATGTGCATAAAATACTATTAAAGAGATTGGATTCTTAATTCCTAAATATGTCCTCATTAAATTCTTTTATTCTATTCCTTGGCTGACCTTTTCCCAAATTAGTACAGTGTATTTTATTAGTGCTGCATTGAGCTAGACATTGCTATGCATTTTAACCACGGCATTTTAAACTACAAGCCCTACATCTACCAGTGAAGCCCACATCAACAGAAGCTTGTACTCCCACTGACCTTAAGGCAGGAGAAGGAACAACACTTGGTTGTAACAGTGAGTAAATCAGCTGGTATTTTCAGAGGAGCTTAAGAAAATTAAGTAACAAAATTCCAGTCATTTTAAATGACATCTGACTTTCTTAAGTCCTTGTGAACTTATTTAGAGGATGATCAAGTTCATATCAACCAAAGAAAGCATTTCTGCAATTATTTGTGTTTGGGTAGTTCTTTGAGACTGCTGTCAAGCCTGCCCTCTGAAACTAACATATAAATAAATCATATATATCTCTAAACCAAATAGATGTTTAAATTATCTTAGAAAGTTTTAAAGCCCTTAAATGGCCTTCACATAAGCACTCCTTTACCCGAGAAGATTGTAACTTAGTTGAAAAATACCTACCCAAAATACGTAACTCAGGATAGTAAAAAGAAAGTAAGATGCAGAACTGAGGCTAAGGAGCTAACCGTACTACGGCAAGTAATTAAAATGTGCGAGCTCACCAAAAAAAAAATACCCCTTCTTCACCAAACAACTTCATTCAGTTTCTTGACCATCTGAATCAACCTACAAACATTAATTACTCCCTGATTTGACAAACATATTTAGTGACATATCTAGTAGAAGTGTCATAGTGAACACGGCATTGCTTTCTATTTTATTTGTTAGGAGAGTCCATTACAGAAGATGAGGCTCAGGCTTAGACTGCAGACTGTAAAGTTCATTTTTAATTTTAATGAGCTTTGAACAGAAATGTAGATGTACACTTAAATGTGCCTCATCTGAAGTGCCTAACTTAACCTTTGGGGTTTTTTTCCTTTTATGTACTTCACATCTACCCAGAGAGTAACCATACTGCCATAAAACGTGTTCTTACAAAAAAGATTATTTTGTATTTGGAAATCTTGGGGATACAGCAGTAATTTCTACACAAAGATGGTCAAGTGCTTTAACATGGCATGTCTCATATGCTGCTAATCTTCTTATGTTAAGAAGAAAATAAATTACTGCCTCCTTCTAGTGAGGTCTGTCCCTCCTGCCCCTAATCTCTCCAAAGATAGGTGTGCTGTATTTCGATGCACCTAAACACAAAGAAAGAAACTTTATATGCAGTGAGAGTTGCTAATTTGGGAGCTATTGCAAAGCAACAGTTTTGCAAAACGTAGCCAGATTTTCACAAGAATACACAAGGTTTATGATGCATTTCTGTGCTTGCCACATACCTTTTATCTTTGCTTTAACAAATAAGTGTACAATAACTATCCACTGTCTCGAAGAGAACTGAACATTTCTTCTTCATCGACTCAATGAAAGATGTAAAAAAATCCAACTATTTTAGTTTAAGGAATTAATTTTCATCCCATATAGCTGTCTAAACTAATCATGCTCATTATGACTGTAGTGCAGTGTATAAATCTTATTAGGCACTCTAAAAAGAACATTAGGAATTTTTAGCATTGCCTTAAAATCTGTACTCAGTGTAATTACAAAATTCTCAAAACCAGTAGATTTTATTTATTTATTTATTTAGAGGTATTTAAATGGGCTCATGTTGTAGTTGTTGGGTCTCCAATCACATTGTGTTTATTTGTGCAGAAATTATACACTCACTGGCCAATATAGTAAAAAGGGTGGAATGCTTCACAATGATCCTAGCAGTAACTCAAAAAAAGGACCACTTCTTCAATGCAAATCCGCTCAAGAAAAGCTTCTACACACAAAGTAAGATGAACCAGTTACTGCATTGTTTATTAAGTTTTACTTGATTCTTCCTGACAACCATTTAAACAATGAATGTTGGGAAATGTCTCTCAAAGAATCAACAACAATGGCTGGGATCAGAGCTTTTATATTTAGCTAATACTGTTTTTAGAAAGAAGAAAATATTTCTTCCTGAAGGGATTATAGGAAGTCTTATAAAAGACACCTGCAAACAAAACAAGTGACAAAAGATCTCTATCATAATTGATAACAGTTATCCTTAGTAAAAATCTGTGTGTCTTCAGAAATAAGTATCATATCTTTGCTACTGAATTTCAAAAGGCATCCCCTAACCAACAAGCTTGCCGATCAAGAATAGTAAGTTTCAGAAAACCTGCCAAGAAAGAAGTGCTTTTGTATTATGGATAGCACCGCGTTATTAATCAACAGTAAGTTCCTAAATTTTCTTTTCTGATGCCAAATAGAACAGGCATCAGAAGGCTTTGAAAGACAGTATCTTTTTAATGGTGTACTGGACAACTGGAAATATAACATGTACTTTTTTTTTTTTTGGAAAAGGAGAACTTTTCACTTAAAATACAAACTTCAGAATTTGACAAATTCAATAACCAATTTAAAAGACATGCACAAAGTAATCAACATGAGGGAAATGTTTACAAAATGTGGTTTCCAGTAGGAGCTTGAAAGAAGTAAACAATCACATCTTGAGCAAAAGCCTTCATTCTTTCATCCCAGACCAGTTAAGTTTTGGTAAGCATATACTGGCTAAATGTATCTATTTACATGATGAAATAACTAG
>BJBW01002419.1:0-48245 GCA_004320125.1 Scolopax mira
AAATATTTCTTTACTGAAAGGGTTGTCAGACATTGGAATGGGCTGCCCAGGGAGGTGTTTGTGGCACCATCCCTGGAGGTATTCAAGAGACAAGTTGACATGGTGCTCCAGGATATGGATTAGTGTTGGGTTGGTGTTGTTTTGGATGTGGGGTGGGGTTTGTGTGTTTGTGTGGAGTTTTTTTGGTTCGTTTGTGTGGGGTTTTTTTTGGGGGGGGGGTGGGGGGGTGTTGTTGTTTTTTGTTGTTGATTTTTTTTTTTTCTTTTTCATTGGTTGGATTAGATGATCTTAAAAGGTCCCTTCCAACCTAGGTGATTCTAAGCACAAGAGTTATTAATCCCAGTGTAAGAAACCAGGAAAGGAGGGCAAGAGACTGGCATGGCTGAGTCAAGACCAGCTGAGTTGAGACCTGCTGGTCAAACTAAAGGGCAAGAAGGAAATGCACAGGCAATGGAATCGGGGACAAGTATCTTGGGAAGAGCGTAGGGATGTTGCCTAGTTGTGTAGGGATGTGGTCAGGAAGGCCAAGGCACAGCTGGAGCTGAGCTTGGTAAGGGACACAAATAATAATAATAATAAGGGCTCCTCCAGGTATGTCAGCCAGAAAAGGAATGTCAAAGGAAGCACATCCTCCTCCCCCCCTCACTCCCCTGATAAGCAAGTCTGGCAAACTGGTAACAGCAAAGGTACTGAACAACTTTTTACCCTCAGTCTGCACTGGAAAAATCTCTCCCCACACCACTCAAGTGGATGACTGCAAGGCAGGGACTGGGAGAGCAGAATCCCTCCCATTGTAAGAGAAGATCGGGTTTATGACCACTTGAGGAACCTGAACAGAAATAAGTCTATGAGATCTGACAAGATGCATCGCAGAAACCTGAGGGAATTGGGTTGTAGTTGCCAAGCCTCTCTCCATGATATCTGAAAAGTCATGGCAGATGGGTGAAGTCCCCGGTGGCTGGAAAAAGGAAATTATTGCACCCGTTTTTAAAAGCCTAGAAAGGAGGACCCTGGGAACTATTGACTTGTCAGCCTCACATCTGTGCCTGGGAAAGATCATGGAACTTTGGTAAGACACATGGAGGACAGGGAGATAATTTGGGACAGCCAGCATGGCTTCACCAGGGACAAGTCCTGCCTGATCAATCTTGTGACACCCTACAATGGAGTGACTACAACAGAGGACAAGGGAAGAGATACAGAGTTCTATGACTTCTGTAAGGCCCTTGACACGGTCCCCAACAACATCCTTCTCTCTAAATTGGAGAGATAGAAATTTGATGGGTGGATTGTCTGGTGCATGGTTGCATCCAGAGGGTAGCAGTCAACAGCTCAATGTCCAGATGAAGACTGGTGACAAGTGGTGTCCCTCAGGCACTAGTACTGGGACAAATACTATTTAATATCTTCATCAATGATGTAGACTGTGGGATCAAATATGCCACAAGTTTGCAGACAACACCAAGCTGAGAGGTGCAGTTGACACACCTGAGGGACGTGTTGCCATCCAGAGGGACCTGGAAAAGCTTGAGAAATGGGCCTGTGTGAATCCCATGAAGTGTGTGAACAGGCTGGGGGAAGAATGGATTGAGAGAACTGTTAAGAAGGACTTGGAGGTACTGGTGGATGAAATGCTGGATGTGAGCCAGCAATGTGTGCTTGCAGCCCAGAAAGCCAACTGTATCTTGGGCTGCATGAAGAGTGCCCAGCAGGGCAAAGGAGGTAATTCTGCCTTTCTGCTCTCATGAAACCCCACCTGGAGTACTGTGCCCAGCTCTGGAGCCCACAGCACAGGAAAGACATACACCTTGAGGACCCCCGTGTCCAGAGGAGAGTGACAAAAATGATCAGAGGGACAGAATACCACTGCTAAGAGGACAGGCTGAGAGAGTTGGGGTTGTTCAGCCTGGAGAAGGCTCCTTCTCTTATTGTGGCCTTTCAGTACTTAAAGGAAGCCTATAGGAATGATGAGAACAGATTTTCTAGGAGGTGCAGTTGCAATAGGACAAGGGGTAATGGCTTTAAATTATAAGAGGGAAGGTTTAGACTAGATATAAGGAAGAATTGTTTTAAAATAAGGGTGGTGAAACACTGAAAAAGGTTTCCTAGGGAGGTTGTAGATGCCCCATCCCTGGAAATATTCAACGTCAGGTTGTATGGGCCTCTGAGCAACCTGATCTAGTTGAAGATGTCCTTGTTGCAGGAGGGTTGGACTAGATGACCTTTAAAGGTCCCTTCCAACCCAAACTCTTCTATGATTCTTGACAAAACAAGAATGTATGAGAACTCTGGCATCTTTTTCCTCCTCCTCCTCCTCTGTAAGTAAACACCTTTCCTTTCAAATGTCTTAGTATCTGCCACCCCTAAACATAGCATGTAGTTCTTACTATGTCCCAGGACAACTCCTTTATTTGAGTGCCAAATATGGGTGGGCTTTATACCCTCAGCACTATCTAGGATGTTTTCAGGGTCTTTGGATTTAATTCGTTACATTCATTCTCAGCACCTTTGGATTTAATTTGCCGTGTTCACTAATGAGCAAAAATAATATAATAGTTAAAATTTTCTTGTAAAATTATGCTGATATGTTTACAACAAGGTCCCAAAGCCACAAATTTGAGTAAAAACATTCTGAAATCAGAGGCCAAGCCACAAATTTCCTGGGACTTTGATGTCTGAACAAGATGCAGCAGTACAGTATTTTGTGATGACAGCATTTAATAAGAAAAATGGATTCAACAGAGCAGAAGTCTATTCAAGGAATTTGTATTCCCAAAGCATAGACAAAGTCACTAGATATCATTTTATCTGTATTATTGTCGACATTGTCCCAATAAATACCAACATTCTCACTTGCCCACAATGGAGAACTTTTGAACCAAACAGTTATAGATAAATAATAAGCAGGGAATCTACCCATGTAAAATTTCCAACAGTTTTCTGCAAGAGGTTTCAGAAATGTGATTATCTGTCAAAAATCCATGCCATTTCCAAGTCTTAACTTGAACTCTCTTGAAGCAAGACATGTTTCATTACAGTATAAACAAATACAGACCCAAACCACCAGCAACTAAACTAGTGGAAGCTACCCCTTCCTCCTGTTCTGTGTCCTTGTATAGTCAGCCACAGACCTAAATAAAAGTATCAAGAGTCTCCAAAAACAATCAAAGTAATAAAGGGACATTCCACCTCACATTTAGAAGACAAAGGTGAGCTTCGCCACACCAATCCTTCTTTCTTTAAGTCAAAATTAAAGCCAGATTTTTAAAGAACCAATATATTTTCAAGTCACAGACTGAATAAAAAGGTCACACGTAGTCCCAGTAGCAATATCTTTTTTATCCCTGTACAATCTGAGTCAACGACCTGTTTTTTACTGCAAAATTATATACAGACTGAAACTTCAGATAAGCTCAAATAAAGAGTCCATTAAGCCAATAAAAATATCGGCAGACATAGGAATGAAATCAGACAAAACATGAGCTGGTACACAGAGAGGTTTTATCTCCACCATAAGGGAGAGGGAAGGTGTGTGGGCTCAGGCTTGCCAGAGCTCTTGTCATCATGCCAGAGCTGCTGGGACTGGTTGTCAGAGGTGGTGTTTTAGGGACGGCTGTTATCCCCAGAGCTGTTGCTTGACTGGAAACAAAAGTCAAAAACAGGCAGGCAAAGCAGCAGGAGGATATGAACTGTAGTGTGAACATACAAAAGCTTCGCTTCTGGGAAACAGGATGGTGACAGTAGGTTATTTCTGCAACCACTGGAGGAAGGAAAATTCCCATGTGCTTTCAGAAGGATTGTTGGATATAGAGCCCTATTAAGACCCTGGAGCTAGATCCTGTGCCTGTGCATACACAGGCATGCCTCAGTGTTCTTTATTGGGCAATTTCCATACCAAATACAGCGTGAACTGAAAATTTTCTAGAAATATATATGACAAATGAGTAATTTTTTTTTTCTGTGCAGCTGCACAGAAGTCAAGATGTCCCACACCTGTATAGTAAAACTCCTCCCAGCACT
Organism: Scolopax mira; assembly: GCA_004320125.1. NCBI lineage: Eukaryota > Metazoa > Chordata > Aves > Charadriiformes > Scolopacidae > Scolopax > Scolopax mira. The sequence continues at coordinate 4,021 of BJBW01002419.1, forward strand.
GCAGCACTGTGAATATTGCCACGATCAAATCGCAGAGGCGGTAAGCTCTGCCATCACATTTCTCTGTAGAAGGTCAGTTAAGCTCCTAGGATGTAAGAAGCATCTGCCTTTTTGAGTTAGTATTTTTTCTATCTTGTTATCTATCATTCTACATAGTCATAATCTCTATCTCCTAGGGTGAGTTTCCCCACCTTTTTGGTTCAGTAAAACTAGTTTAGGCTGTTAACTTGATCCTCATCCAAAAGCTATCCTGCTGGGATTGAAACAGCTCCCTGCCTTCCCTCATTGGTGACTGAGCCTATAAAGCAGCCACTAACAGTCCATAAGAATAGGGTGGTCCTCTACAACAGCTTGTGGACTGTATATAGGCATAAAAGAATTTTTTTTATATTTTATATTTTTATATCTCAGAGAGGCCTCAAATATCACCAGAAACAGACCAATTCAGAAAGGTTACTGCTGCTTTAGGAGTTAAGTCTTTCTGGAATGGATAAAAACTTTATCACATAATAAAAGGGCTAAATAACAATAGCCTTATCTTATTCTTGGCTAGAGACTTCCTTCAAATATCTGATCTTCTATTACTATTCCAAATGGAGGAACAAAACAAAGCAGCCAACATAAATTTTCTACTAGAAACACTGCAATTAAAAATATGACTAAGAATAACCCTGCATTTGAGAAATAACTGAAGTTGTCTTACTAAAGTCAAATTTTTTAGCCACAACCACAAAGTAAGAGACTGGATTTTAATCATAAAATTTCTATCCTATTAAAGAAATATTTTTCATATTAAAAACAATCGATTTGCTGCAACCAAATTTCAGGAAATCTCTTATTATAAGCAAATGCAAGTATCAACTAAATGCTAAGAAAAATGAGAGGGAAAAAAAAAAAAAAAAGATTATATGTTAACTAACATTCACCCCAGAGATGAAACTTTCTTCTAGATAATTTATATGCTCACATTATTTAATTGAAACATCATGCATCCTACCACAAGTTGCTCCTTAACTAGTCAACACATATGGACTCTGCTTGCAGGGTATAAAAATTCTGGGGAATCATGGATTTTATAGTGAGATGAAAATGACAGATGCATTTTTAAGTGAGGAAGGCTGTATAGGACTGGGGAATTAGCAAGGGCCACTATAATTAAAAGCATGGCCATATAATGTGATTACATTACACAAGAGTATCATGAAACATATTTAGATAAATGTTTGTGTTATCACTTTATATACTTTGTCAGATTGCATATTGACTCTAATTCTAATAAAATACATAGTAAAACCTTGTAACCACTAGGACAAACAGCCTTGTAAGTGGCTGAGTAATTCCATTATTCTCTCTCAAATTTAACTTCCCCATTAGTGGTGGTGCAACCTGATAAACCAGGGGAATAAAGTAGGTCTAACATTTTGGTTCGTCTTATTCTAAATAATATTCTAAATACAGTAGCAATCAGAAAAAATAAAAATCAAGTCCCAGGATTGCATTCCTGGGAAGAAGAACAAGGTCTGAAGAACAAAAGGATTGCATTTTTTGTTTAATTTCATAACACTTTCTACTAATTACGGTATATTTTTCATCACTCATATACCAGAAATATGGACTCGTCTTGACGCACAGCTTCCTCAAGACTGCCAATAGCTCCCTGCTGGGAACATATATCCTGTCAACATATATGCATGACTGACAACACATATCCAGTAGTAAGGCTTCAACCTGCATGCTCATGTAGAGGACTTACAGGCATCTTCTCTGGCCCTTCCCACATGCTTTAAGAATATAACAACCATTCACAATGGTGGGATTCGTGCACAAAGCTTCCAAGTGAGAAAACATGTTTCTGCATTTGATATTCCATGCAATACTGCCTATTTACTAAATGTTGTTAATTAATGATAAATCACCTTTCAGAAAGCTCTATTACATTCACCATGTGAAGACAAATTAAATAACTGCAAGGTCACATTTTAACTTGGGGAGGGGAGGATTTGTTTGATACTAAATTTACTATAGAAAAGTCAGTGGTCGATTTTCTTCCTTTCTCTAGGAAATTTTTTGGTTGTCTAGATATGTTAAGGATTTCTTTGTCCCTATTCATCAAATACCACCTTCTGTAACTGTGAATGAACCTTTCCCCCAAGAAATCCCTTCTGAAACTGCATTTGAAACATTTTTTCCATTGATAACACCAGCTAGCAAACTCTGTATTGACCCGAAATTGTTCACTAAAGTAGACTTGAAAGTAGACTTGGCATAAGAAACAAAAATGGAATGTAGCACAAAGGAGCATGCTTTGTTTCTACATAATGGCAACAAACTAGAAGATGTAATCCTGTTGTCCTGCAGTCACATGATTCTCAGAGAGCACCACTTCTATCAAGTAAGAGGAGGAGGGAGGCCCTATATTTGCTTGCAGCTTACACTGTTGTAAAGGGAGACAGGAACACTTAAACACACTTGCCAAGTTTTGAAGGATCTGAATATGTCCTGAGGGTTTCTAATTTTTCCCAGTAATTTTATAATAAACTATAGAGAGCCTTTTATCTGTGCTTTGTGTTCAGCGAAGTCACATCAAAGGAAAGAACAGATCTTTTACATCCATTTGGAAGCTACTCACCATCTGCCTGTGCAAAAGATACTACAGCACTACTAAACACCCTCTCTTCAACCCCCCGTCACTAAGAGGAATAAAATCAATATTCAGGAAACGCATAGACAGACCACACTCCCCTTGTTCATCTACTTAAAGTCTGCAACTTCTAGTAGCCCTCAATCACCATGGTTTGTGCTCCCAAGTATCTGCCCAGACATTTCAGCTTTATGTTATAACAAGGTATTTACCTTAAAGCAATGAGACTGTGAGACTGATAACTTTGGTAAGATGACTGATCACCTTTTCACCGCATCTGGACTTACACTGAGGTCACTAAGCTCACAAGGTCTTTCTTGACCTTTCATGCAACTCCATAGGTGAGAAGGACGTAAGTTTTGAGAGCAATCTCTCAGGAAGAAGTTTAACAAGAAAGGAGCAAACTTGAGGCAATGCCATATTCCATGTTCTAATGAAGTTATTTGTTCAATGCTAGGAAAAAAATGACTGCTTTTCACAGGGGAATATTTCTCTGACTAAATTAGCACCGATTTTAGAGCCTACACTGAAGTGGTGGAACAAGGGGGCTATTATAACCTCTGGAGATCTTAAAATTCTGAATACTTCTCCTGTCATAAAAGAATCAACTCCACATCTAGATGTAACTTAAATATAACATCAAATTAAAAGTAAAACTGAACTAGTTCATAGAAAACATTTTGGTGAACCAAAATCAAAACTTCAAGACAAGAAGTTTCTAATTCTCTCAGTTGCGAGGGTTACATTAGAAATTTCAAAACCAGCGTTCTAAGAAGTGGAAGCCATAGTTCTGAGAGGGACTGTGTCATGTCATAGAATCATAGAATGGTTTGGGTTGGAAGGGATCTTAAAGATCAAGTTCCAACCCCCCTGCCATCGGCAGGGACACCTCTCACTAGAGCAGTTTGCTCAAAACCCCATCCAACCTGGTCTTGAATGCCTCTAGGGATGGGACATCTACAGCTTCCCTGGGCAACCTGTTCCAGTGCCTCCCCACCCTCACAATAAAGAATTTCTTTCTATTAGCTAGTCTGAATCTCCCCTTTTTCAGTTTAAAACCAGTACCCCTCATCCTATCACTACATTCCCTGATAAACAGTGTGTCCTGCCCCCTGAGAGGAGAGTCTTGACCAGAGGGAAGAATTAATTTCTAATCAATTTGATCAATTAAAATATTGATGCTAAAAGAAAAGAAACTTAGAAACGTTACTGCTCACAGAATCTGCATACATTTTTGTTGTCATAATTTTCTGAAATATTGAAAAGTATTTGGAGAAATTCCAACATAATTTTTATGTTTCAATCCAATTCCAGAATAAAATAAAAGCAATATAATACTCAGCACTTGAGGACTGAGCTCACACAAACCATATTCTGGGGACAACAGCTACAGTAACAGAACAAAGATGGTGTTTGAAATGATGAAGTGTTTACAGCTACAAAGGTAACTACAACACATCCTCTCTTCAGACCACACAGAGGATGCGGGCATTTGAGCTTGAAAATGGTGTTTTCTAGTAATAAGAGTGAAGGGAGACCAGATACTCCTTGTCCATCTTTCATACCAGCTCACTGTCAGCACTGCTGAATCACTGACACTAACTACAAAGTTGAGACATAATTCTGGGTAATATGAACACAGATATAGCCTCTCACCCAAACCCCAATCTAATTAAAAAAAACCAAAACAAAACAGTAATGTCCTTACTGCAAGCCATATCATTTTCTACCTGGAATCCATTCTACACTTACAATCACGAGTTTAGAAAACCATCTACCTAATTCAGGTTCCTTTGTGGTTTCCACCCCCAAATTTATTAATTAAGCTTGGTATTTGTCAGCCTGTGTTTAAAATTACAATTATCAATCATATCCAAGTTACACTTCTCTACAGCCCTAGACAAAAACACAGAGTATACAGATTCAGAACGTATGAATATTTCCCAGTATACTCATCCTGTTCAGAAAAGAAATCTCAAGGGATTAAGGGCCAATGAGCATTTAAAAAATTATTTAATCTCCATCTAAAAATACAGTAATTTATGTAGATAAAGGATACTTCAATTTCCAATTAGGGAAAAATCATTTGATAGAATGATTTTTTCCGTATTTCCATTTTTAGAAAAGGGAAGAAGATTTTTTTCCATTATGTGAATTCTGACCCTTCATTTTTATTCATGCTGAAGACAAAGTTTAATAAGCCAGAAATTTAGAATTTTGCTCAGGATGAAAATTTTGGTACATTGTATTTTAACATATTGAAATTAATTTTATTAGCAACAGTAGAAGTTATATTTGAAATATGAATATAATACAAGTAAAAATGAAATTACATAAATGTGAAATAAAAATATTCACTTACTGTTAAAATGCATTTTCTACCTGACAACAGTTCCATCAAAACTGATTTATTCTTCTTTTCTACACAACTGTATTGTTGTTCTGCTTTCCTGTATAATATTTTTATATTCTACATCTTCCAATCATTAGAAAAACTATTGGTTTAAAGAATACAGTGGACCACCATCACTATTCACTTTTTTCTTTAAACACACATAATTCCATAAACAGTTTCCCCACATAATATGAGTGTTACTTAGTAGTCTTTCAGGAGCTACAACAAGATCTTTCAGAAGGGTTGAAGGCTTCCAGAGACAATTTCCTACGTCTGCAAGTAAAATCACTTAATGTTTACATAATAAAAATGAGGTAGGGTCAATTTCTGGTATTAGTTAAATAAAAAAAGTTTCAGAGAATGCTATGACATTTCTAATACATGCCAAATAAAAATGTGTCACTATATATACTCAGAAAGAAAGGCATACAGTCTTTAAAAGCCAACAACAACTATAACAATAAAATGAGCTTTTCTAAAATAGCAGCGACTTAAACTGTGAGCTTTTTCAGCACCAAGTACATGAGAGTTCCAGCCACACTAGCAGTGTTAAGTTTTCACAATTTGGAAATGTAGTCATCATTTCTGCTGAAAAACAGCGGCCGAATCAGGCTGTATAGAACGGCGCTTTTGTTGCACTTGGAATGCATTGACAAAAGAGTAATTCTTCACATTGTTAGAAGGACTGACTGCTTCAGAACAAACCACCACTATTCAAACTTGTCAGAACAAGCTTAGAGAAAACTAGATAAGAGCACTCGAGTGATCTGTACACAGACAATTGAACTGGAAGTGAAGTTACATACACGAATGATCTATTGTGTAGTGCAGCTTTAATGGTCTGAAACAATTCCTTGATCTTGTTTATAGCAATGATATTCTGTTTACTAAAAGTCTTATTTGATGGATGTTTCAGGGCATACAGCTTGCATGCTAGTGGTCTTTAACAAATAGTAGGCTGGCAACATGTGATGACAGGTACTTCACATACGGTATGGAAATAGTCACTTCTGAAATATGTAAGTCCGTTTGAATGTAGTTTAATTTTAAATGCACCAATTTCTGATTTTAAATAGCTATGCCACACAATAATCCCCGTACAACACATGATATTCAGGAATGGCTACAGATGGAGCTTTCCTGTACAAAAAATAGATCATTATGAACTGCACCTGTTTCTACCAGCCGGGCGATCTTGCACTATAATTCTTATGTTGCACTAATAATTATCAGATTAGTATTTAACTGTTCTTACCTAACAGTTGGTATAAACTGTGGCACATGCAGCCCCTGAGATTTGAGCCAGTAACAACCTAAGCACATGCATTGCTATGTGCATACTTGCAGTCTCCCTGGGATGTCAAACAAACTTTGAGCATAGAAAAAAAAAAAAAAAGGTATGCTCATATAATGAGGAGCCACGTTTGTACCTCTCAAGCTCTGGCTGGAAGAAAGTGAGTTTTCTCAAAGTGTAAACTAAGGATGGAGATTTCTCAAGTGACATCACACAAGTGATTTTTCAAGATTTCTTTCAAGTGACAGAGAAAGAAGGGAAATGGGCAAACTTTATTCATGTTGATGATATGAATTTAGATTAGAAATTAATACTTAGAAATAAAGCATAATGACATGCACACAACCAGCCAAAAGTACCATCATTGAGAAAGGTAAGTGAAAATGAACTTACTAGATCAGATGAACAGAAGTGGACTTTGTTGGGACAACTTTTCAATAAGAGGGCTCCAAAACGGACAATCAGAAATACTATACTAAATAAATATGTTCTTTTTGGTATTTTCTGATTCCATATTTCAGTAAAAATAATGGGTGTGTAATGACATACAATATTTTCTGAGCACTTCATGCTTATTTTCATGTTTGCGAAAAGACTAGAAATGTCACTTGACCATCTGAAATGTTATGTCAGTAAACTGTAAATAAATGCATAATACTGTATTACGGCCAAATAGGCAAATGGTCCTGAACACAGAAGGGTGAAATAACCAAATCTGCTACCAAATACATCCCAGCTTTTTACCCCAGCTTTAGGAGATAATATCAGATGCTTTTAGAAAAGTTTGTTGGGTTTCTTCTTAAGTTCTTGAGGAATTCTCATTTTAGCTATGAAAAGGCAATTTCCTTACATGGTATTTCTTCTTATTTTTTTTACATAATAAATTGATGACAAAAAAAGCTGAGAGAACAGCCTGATTAGGCCAATGCACGTTTTTCTCATTATAGCTATTTTCACAGCATTGTAGATGAATTACTGTATTTTTAAGGATAAATAATACTCATCATGCGTGGAGTTCTACATTAATAGGTGAAGTATGTTTTACAGAGATCCAACTGCAATAGAAGTTGAGGCAGGGATATGTATTCTAAAATTTAAGGTGAATATTCACTCAAATTTAATACTAATGTAAAAAATTTTTTTCTAAGCTCTCGTGTTTCATGCCAATTTACTTTTGTGATTCTAATTTGATTTTACTAGAGGAACACAGTAAATGACAGCTTATTCATGAGTTAGGTCCTGCATACTGTTTGCGACAGCTGTAGACTTGAATCATCCCCTGTGTAAGCAGAACACAAATTTCCTAGACGTGCATCAAACTGCGTTCAACCTAAATGTGAGTGAGATGACTGTTAAAACTATAGCCCCCAAGCCTTCAGCAAACGTAAAGCCTGTCATGTGAAATTCAATGTGGATCTTAATGTATAGTGTTCTATTGAGCTACTATACTCGATTCAAAACTAAATTTAGGTATTGGAGAATAAAATTATAATCACAAAGCCCTAAGGGGAAAAGAGAGAACACAAATATAAAACAATTTTCTTTTTCTTAATGCAGTGGTAGTGAAGACCCTTTCCATATAAAGATAATGTCTGTCTTTTTTTCTTTTTCATAAAAGTCTATGGCCAAATTTATTCCTGATAGCATTCAACTGATCTCGCTATTACTGCTCCTATAGTCTTAGCTGAAATTGCTGCCATTTACTGCCTTTGAAAAAAATGGTGTCTTGGTTCATACATGAAATGAATAAGCTTAGACGGGGAGGGGAAAAAAAAACCCCACAACCTACCTGATTTTAGTCATAGTGGACAAAAATCTCAGGGATCAAAAAGTCTACTGTAAAGCAGATTGGAAAAGTGTTCATGCACGAGAAACCCAAGTCAGCTTCCTGAAGAAAGCTTGAGGGTTTCCAGAACATCACTTGAACCTGAGATACAGTATACAGACTTAAGATAAGATATAAACTTCTATAGTTTTATGGCTGTATTAAAGTGAAAAAAGCTTCATAAAAGCTTACTGAGGCTGCAAAATTAGCAATATTTTGTATTAAAGCTTCCTCAGTCCTTCTAACAAAAAGTTATGTGCCTTTTAACATTGCCCCCAGCAAGCATATAGATATTTTCTTTAAGTCAGCCATTGCTGTAAGGTGCTGGACAGAACTATGTGCTACTTAGTTTTCCAAAATTCTAAGCTTTCAAAACTACAATTCATTTACTCAGAGACACTATAATTTAAGATCTGTTTAAACTATAACCCCCTCAAAGATAGTAGGGAAAAAGCAATTAAAAAATCATCAAAACTTGAAGTACATCTCAGGTTTTTTTGGTATTTATGTGCTTTTAATTTTTTTAAGATGTAAACCTATACTATAATTTATACTATGTCTATATCTAGCAATGTATTAAAAATTCTGCAGAATTGTTTTCATCCCAGAAAGTTTAAGAGACATGGGGGTAACTGACAGCATAGCAAATGGACCAGAGATAACTATATAAGAAGCAGCGAAAGGGAAAGAGTAGATAAGAGCAGAAAGGATTTAGTGATGTGGGATGTAAATCTATTGGATTCTGGACTCTGCTGTTCAGAGAAGAACTTGTTTGGGTGAGACACATTCTGGATGGCACGCTTCAAAAAAGGCAAATAAGGCAACATCTACAAACATGTAAAATGCACTGAATCACACTAAATCTGTGCTAGCTATAACTGTTCCAAAGCTATTTCTCTCAAAGCTCAAAAATCACTATCTTTAGAACTACAAAGCAGTACAATTAGAGTTGGGTCATGACAATCCATTTCAAATCTTAGCAACTGGCCTTTGTTTCCAGAGTGGGTAAAATGAAATTCAAGATGGAGAGAGCTGCTAACGCTGGGAAAGTCTAGATTCCGAGCTGACCTTTTGGGGTCTTGGGCTTACGTAGTTTGTGAACTGGTGTGGAAACAACATAATATTATTTAAGACAAGGATCACAGAATGGTACTACTGTTCTTTTCCTATCACCACTGAAAGGCTAATTGTTTAAGATAGTGATAAAAAAAATTCCTGTCTGAAAGTAAAACCATCGAGTTATACAGCAATTCATAAGAGAGATGAGAGGATTAAAGCCTGGGAACTGCCACACTGAAATACAGACCTGAACCAATTCAAGTAAAAGAGCAACTTCTTTATCTAGCGACTGAATCACCCTCTGTCAGACAGTGCATTAGGATCATTCCCTCTTCACACTTCTGCAAGATGGTGTATCCCCTTCAGGCCCAAGGAACATTACTCATGATTTAGTCTGATTCAAAGTTTTCATGCTGCCAAATCACGTTCACTCTCCAAGCATACACGGAAACTCCTGTCTCAGTCTTCTGCTTAAAAATACACCAATGCTATGGTTTATATAAGGCTGGGATTAAGAGAGTTGGATAGCACAGCAACACATCCATCAGAAACTGAAATTAAGCCTCTTTGAACATCTTAAGCAGAAAGGAAGTGGGTCACTCAATTATCTATGCTTAAAATTAGGCATTTAACTTATTTTAGCTAATATTGAATTCTTTAAATCATTCATGGAAATTCACTGATCATTCAAGTTAAATATCTCAAGTAATGAAAACTGGGCCATCTAGAGACAGATACGTATCAAACACATCAATTTTAATTTAACAATCAAAGATGCATCAAACTTTTTAATGGTAAGTTCAAATTACCTGCATTTTGGGGAGAAAGAAGTAAAACAAAATATGCTTTTGTTTTACTCAGGCCTTTGCAGGTAACGGAGAGAAGAAGGACAGGTTCTGTGAGGAGGGCTGGGCTGTACAGGCCCATTGATTTCTCATTACCTTGTGTTAAGGTGTAACAGAGAAACAGGAATGAAAAGCGTTAGGTGTGAAAAGGTGATCAAAGTCAGTGTTAATGCTACAAAGATGCCTTTAATAAAGACCTAATTCTGAGTTTACCAATATTATTCGCATATGTATGATTAAAGGCCACCTCAACAACTGATTTGGTCAAGCATTATTTATTCAGGAACAGGCTGCTCTCAAAAATATTCCCAAAGAAAAATAAGTAAATATCTCAAATTTGCAATTAACATTTATTTTTAGCTTTTTATTACCAGATTATTTTAGGACATGCTTAGCGAGCAGACTGTCCTAACAATACAAGTGTTCTTGAATTCTGTTTTTTTTGTTTTGTTCAACCGTAACAGAAGCCAGCTGCTGGTGTTAGATGTGGATTGGCTTTGATCTTCACCAAAGCACAGGAGAAATATCCTTTCTACATTTCTTTCTGGTCCCACACCTCATGGTCACAGTGACCAAAATCCAGAGACTCTCATGTGCCTGACTTAACTGCTCGGTGGGAACGGGGTACAGAGCACACGAGAGGCAGTTCTCTGCAGACACCGAGCATTCCTCTACAAGCACACAGTTTTTTATTATACCCTGTGAGGGTCGAGACAAGATGATTCAACAGGACATTTGTATTAAGCTTGTATTCCCCTTTGCTTCAGCAATCTCAGTAATTGCTGCACGATCTAGCAGCTTTTTCTTTCCATCACCTACTCTCCCCAACCACCGTGTCTCCCCACGGTGACATAGCAGCTAACTTCTGGGATATTTTTCTGAGGAAATGTAACTGTAGCTAGAAATAGAAACAGAATGCTTTGGCTGATACAAAAATGTTTGAAACTTGTGTGATGCTTTGCTCCAAGCTCTTACAGATTGCAGCCAGGAAGACATTTCCATGCAGGGTTGCCTGGCAGAAGTGCTGCGGGTCTCCCTGCTAGAGATTACGAGACCCTGCCTTGCATCTGAGGCTCACCTGGAAATTCCACTTAAGAAGCTCCCTGCTACTGCGGTGCCCTGTGATACCAAAAAAGCTCTTGAGGTCTCCTGCTTTCTTCCTGTGGCACATTGTAATTGTGACCATAGATCTTTTATCGCGGGTTTAAGCTTGTTCCAGGTTATTAGAAGTGCTGTGCAGCCTCTGGTAGGAGGAGCTGCAGATGTCCCCTGAGACCGCCTGGATTAACTGCTCGTGACACAATTGTCAGTCTGACAGCACAGTTGGTCCTTCTCATGCTCAGGTTTCTAACCTGGAAATCATGATGCTGCCCTAGTTACAGGACACAAAAATTCTCAATTTTTGCTGTATTTTTTTTATGGCTTTTTGTTTGTTTGTTTGTTTTGTCTTTTTTTTTTTTTTTTTTTTTTTTTTTACCTCCTGCACAACAGCTCTCTTCAGAGACAAGAAACATAAAGAAGCAAAACCAATCTTTAAGAAAAAACAAGAAGCCCTCAAACAACTCATTATATTTCAACAGATGGGTTAAAACCAACGGCTTAAAATGCCTTATTAACTAATGTATAACAACTTTTTTTAAAAAGGAAGAGCTACATTTCATAACATTATCCATATATCTTGCAGAAGCAACATAATTGCAAATGGAATCCCATTACATAAATTATTCATTCACTGCCAAGGCAGTTCCCTGTAATGTAAGTTTTAAATAGTTGAAAAGTTGAAAGAGTTTTAAAGTTAGAAAAGTTTAAAGTTAGAAGAAGCTGGAAAGGTTTTAAACACTTGTAAATGGATGACAAAAATCACTAGCTTCTCAACAAGATAAACCATATGGATATAAAAGCACTCTTCTACTCTCCCTGTTTATGTTTCTGACTTGGAGTGTTTTATTTTGTGAAAATAAAGTTTTTACTCTGAATAACTAAGATTAATTTTTGTTATTTTTCTCATAACAATATAAATTAAATTTTTGTATGGGATAGATTTACACTGCCTTCTCTAAAAGAAGAAGTTTGGACATAGAACCTGAAACACAGGAGATGGAAAAAATACAAACTAGATTGCAGACTTACGTATTTGTGACAAAAAACCAGACGTCATTGGTAGACCAGACGTGCAGTTTCCTGTTTGCTTCATTTTAGAGAACAAAGAGGTTGGCAAACATATTTGTATATATAATAACACAACATTAGTCATTTTATATCAACAAGTGTTTTCAAGCCCATGGCAATATAATGGCAAAAAAAAATAATAAATCAAACTTGTACATTTTAACGGTCAGAAGAAATGACACTGATCTGACATTTCCTTACTACCTGTAACAGGCATTTCTGCACTGCAAAAACCATTTCCTTAATAAAATTCAAATATCTGTCCAGTGAATAATAAAATGTTATGTTCACACATCCTGCAACACAGTGGCCAAAGAAATTCGATTTGAGTAGCACCATTATAAAAGATTAAATCACATCTTTGTTAGTGGTCTGTGAATTTTTTTTATATTCAGAATATTTCTGAAAATTTTTCTGAGAGCAGATTTTGAAAATGTGGTGTAAAGAACCTATTCCTCTGGTTAAGATCTTACAGCCTAAGAACAAAGTACAAGTCACTTTTCTTTGGCAAATATCACTTAGGTGTGTATTCTTAGGTAGACCAAATTAATCCCTATACATATACTGGATAATCAATTTAAACTTCATGTACTATTCTTTCAGCAGAAACTAAGTCTGCTGCATAGCAGTGCAGTCTACATAAGGATTTCCATTTAGACATTGAAAATTTCAGTAAATAATGTCCTTAAGGCCAATATTTCAATTACAGAAAAAAAATCTCAGAATTCGCAGGGCAAGGGGAAAAAAAAAGATCATTCCATTCCTTAAAAGCTTTGGAGTTGCACAGCATTTTAACATTACATTATCTACTGGGTGAGAAATCTCAAGCAATGTGTAAGTACTGTGTACAGCTCTGGAGCCCTCAGCACAAGAAGGACATGGACCTGTTGGAGCAAATCCAGAGGAGGGCCACAAAGATGATCGGGGTCTGGAGCACCTCTCCTATGAAGACAGACTGATAGAGTTGGAGTTGTTCAGCCCAGAGAAGAGAAGGCTCTGGGGAGACCTTATAGCAGCCCTCCAGTAGCTGAACGGGGCTTACAAGAAAGCTGGGGAGGGACTGTTTGCAAGGTCATGTAGTGATAGGAAGAGGGGCAATGGTTTTAAACTAAAGCAGGGTAGGTAGACATCAGGAAGAAGTTCTTTACAATGTGGGTGGTGAGACCACTGGAACGAGTTGCCCAGAGAGGTGGTGGAGGCCCCATCCCTGGGGACATTCAAGGTCAGGCTTGATGAGGCTTTGAACAATCTGATCTAGTTAAAGATGTCCCTGCTTACTGCAGGTGTTTGGACTAGATGACCATTCTATGCTTCTACAACCCAGAACATTCTACGATTCTACAATTCTAAGTGTCAGCTTCTACCTGATGTATAAGTCAGTGCATAACTAAGGAGATCACTTTTGGAAGAGTCTATGCAGAGGGCAGAGCAAAAACTGTTGTAGTCAGACTTCTTCATGACTACTATAGTCAAAGACGCTTCTCTCTTACCTCGCACACAGGGAATACAAGTTTGAACTACCTGTCTGGCTTGATCTATACAAGCTACAATCAAACCCCTGCTTCACTACCCTGTAAAACCTAGAAAATAAAGGATGAGAGAAGAGCTGGCAGTTTTGCACATTTTCCCATTAAATATTTCACATTTATGGTTAAGGTGAGGCTGCATGGCTGCCCCTCTGTCCATTTGGTCAACACTGAGCAAAGTACAAGGTGCATCCTTCCCAAACGATACAGCAGCTATCACCTAAGTGTGTCCCCATACCCTTCATTCCCCTGCTCTAACCAAGAATTAAAAAATCTCCTTCATTTAGTTTACGCAGGATGATATCAGAGTCTATTTCATTATTTTTTCTCAACTCCTTACTGTTCAATTTAGAATAGCAGCACAGAGAATGTGTGTCTGATATTAATTATACAGTGGAATTTATTGCCCTTCCCATACTTGTTACATGACTGTTATCATTAAAGAGAAATTTATGTTTGCAGTCTTGTGAAGACTGAAGAAAACTGTAGATTAGGTCAAACAGAAGGTTTGTTTTAGATAATAACTCCTGTCATTACTTCCCAGCATCAGTGAGCATGCTCAAATTTGTCCAATAAATTCCCTTGACTTCTCACTAGGGTAAAGTGGAATCTCCATGAAAATGCAATAGTTAAAACACATAAAAGATGTTCGATGCCTGTTAGAAGATACAGTAAGTCTGTTTTCTGGGTTTTCCTTTGCAGGCTATTTATAATTCAAATGTACTTTCCATATTCACTTATTTAAAAACTGAGGTTCTAGCAGAAGGAAACAATGCATTAGGAAAAGGCACTGTGCTACATAATCAGTTTTCAGCTGAGACTTCATTTACCATAGTGAACTAGTTTTACACAGTGAGACAACCTTATGACCAAACAAGACAAAAGGAAATCCCTTGTGGGGATGTAGCGCTAATCAAGGGAACTTCTTTTGCCAGAAAAGACAGTTTCATCATGGCAGTTAGGGGGTTTCTGACTAGAAAGAAAATTGTGTTGGACAAACAATTCTGCTAGAATTGTATATACCACATTGTTATGACAGGGACTTTAATTTATTTTGTACTATGCTGTAATGTAGCTCTACATAACAAAAGAAAATATTATGGGATATACTTGTATTCTAGTACTGAAGAAAAATGACATCTTTATATTAAATGCTTTTCAAGCTAAATATATATTTTGATTCCATTTTGATAAACTAATGTTATGAATTACCCATTTATTTTAGAAAGTCTTTCAGTCCTTTGTCTTAAAATGCTACATTTAAATAGATCCAGACACAAAGACCCACAAAAATGTGAGTGATCCCAAGCTTTATGACAGAATCCTCCTCCACAGGATTCCCCTGGTAGAAGACAGACACATGTTAAGGGTTTATAATTTCAGACTAGTTCAGCCTTTGCTGAAAATTTTAGTAAATATTCAGTTAAGTTACTAAAGCTTTTTCGGGGTGGGAAGGGAAGGAAGGCAGACATAGTTTCCCCCATGCCCAATAGGGGAAACTTTCACTTTCTAATCTTAACAGAAACTCTAGATTGCACCACACAATAAACCCCATAAAGGAACATACATATTTAATTGTAGGTTCTGTAGCTATATCACAACTATGAACTCTGTATTTCTCTCATCACAGCATATTATCATGCTGGTCAGAGCTCTTGGAAAAAAGGAAAATGCAGAACACACGTGAAATAAAAGAAAACACATATGTTTTAGATTAAGCTGATCTCAAGATGTTAAATCCCAGACTTGCTCCATAGAGGAACAAAATGGGTATTAACACCATATGATAATTATTCAGTTTAGGACTAGTCTGTAAATTGTAACGTGGTGTTTTTCCTAGATAATACATCCTAATTCGGTTCCATCTTACTTCTGAGAGATGCTGTCTCATCAACATTTATTCAGAGTCACATTGGCTGCACTTCTTACTGGTGCAGTGATTTTTCTGCCAACCTGCTGCTTCCTCGTTTTATCCAATGCCGGGTGAGATCATTGTTCTCATTTGTTAAGAGTCAAGCAGTGAGCTACTGATGTCTCTTGACCTTAAATATTTATTGGGCTACAGAAAAAGTTGATTCTGTAGACACCTTTGCTTTGGGTGTTTTATGATATGCAAGGTTTAAATATTTGACTTTTTCCTTGACATACTTTAAATTTACTTTGCCCTATCTATTATTCTTCTACTATACTGTAGCTGGAGAATGAAATGTGAGAGTTTTATACCTTTTCTTACAATATGGATCTCCACCCACAGAAAAGAAAAATATTTACCCTTATTACTGAAATTCTTCTGATAGTTTTTTATATTTTTGGTTCAGACTGTAAACTGGCTAGATCACTACAATATATTCTTATATACAATATTTCAGCTCCCCCTCGGCCGTGCTTTGAGTGAATTTTAAGAACTAATCTTCTTAAAGTAGTTATGAAACCATACAAACATATGTATCTCTTAAGAACATATGTTAAAGTAACTAATAGACATTCCTGATTAGAATGACATAATTTACAATTCTCTATTATAGTCAAAAAATAAAAGAAAACAATAGAACTACATAAGGTTTAATTTTTTTCCCCTTAATTAGGTCTAGTTGATCGTGGATGTCAAGCAACCAGGAATTACCAAGTTTACAGCATTTTTTTAATGTTACATCATTTTTTTTAATTACACATCAAAATAAAACAGACCCTTCACAATCAATTAAAAAATGGGAAGATTAAAAGAATCAGTTCACTTATTTTCGGGATCAAAGCCTGGACCTTGACTTGTGTCTCCACATCAGGTAATTAACCCTAATACCTGGGTCTTCTGGGCTTCTCTATTCCCCGTATCCTTCTTGTTTCCAGTATAACTTTCACCAAAGTCAAGAGCTTCCCCTGAGAAATTCTGTTTTCAGAATTTAGTTAAAATACTTCTGACATAGTTTAGTTTGGTAAGGAGCTATGAAGATCATCTAACCAAACTCCCTGCTCAAAGCAAGGCTAGCTTTCAGCAGCTTGCTATATCATTAGTTTAAATATAGATATTGATGTCCTTTATGCAGACTTTTCCTTTCCTTAGGTATGTCTGATAATTACGTACAGCTCCTTGCAACTGTAATGATTGGAAATACTCTGGTGATTAACCATAGATCATTTCAAACCAACAACTATATAGTAGATACCTGTTTCATTTTATTTCCTAAAATGTGTCAACTAAAAGGAGACCATCCATAGGTGTTACACACACAGAAACGCACACTAGCTAACACTTCACTAAGACCACGTATAAGTTATATAATTTCCAAAAAAATCAAACTTTATCTGTACCATTGAAAAATCAGTAGAAGTTATGAAAATATTGTTTTTCAGGTAATGCCCTGTCACAAGTTTCCCCACTGAGTTTATTAGAATTACTGGTGGACACCAGCACTTTTCTATTGCTCAGCAACTTTCCAGCTGCTCCATCAGGATGCTGTAAGGAACCGTTTGTACTGCATTCCAAAGGGTATAAGGGGACACACTGGTGAAATTGGCCACAGCCCAATGTTGCAGATTTATCTTCTGGCACAGAGCTGTTGGTCAGTGCTTTACAACATTATTATTCCAAAATATTTAGCTACCTTCATTCATTAAAATCAATACTTCCTTGTACTGGAAACACTCAGCATTTTAATGAGGTGTATGTATTTTCCAACAGATTCAAGCAAGAATAGGGAAGAACCACAAAAAAAATTGCATTGCACAGGAAGCTTATGAACAGTTTGCAAACCACATGACAAGAAAACTCTTTATCCTATTCATTCAGTTAAATTAACAAATAATAAATTTATGTGCTGAAATAGAGCTTCTTTCCAAAGCAGGCCTTTTCATGTTATTTGTTTTTTTTTTTTTTTTTTGGTTTAAAGACTTATTAACTAGTTCTTTAATGCTATCTGAAGTGACTTTAACAAATGAGTATCAGCAGTTCAAACTGAGTAGTTTACCTGACAGCCTAGCTTCTCAGACTTAAAGATTTAAATAATCTGCATATAATTTAAAAAAAAAAAAAATACTAAAAAAGCTTCAACTACTAAAGTGTTGTCATTGTTGTTTTAAATGACAAATTAGTGGGATAGAATTCAAGACACTTAATTATCACATTAGTTAGCCAGATGGTTTATTTGAAATCCTAGCAGATGAGTAGCTGATTTTTGCTTTAAGTTGGGCTCAACGAGTTAGCAAAGGCAAAGGACAGCAAAAGTATGTGATTCTTTCTTTTGCTTGCTCTAACAAAAAAAAATATAAAATTGTCTGATCATCCCCCTGAGCAATGCCTCAAAAAGAATTTGTAAAAATAGTGGTAGCCAAAGGAATATGAATGTTCCACCTTCCCTTCAGATTTCTTTCGTCATTTAACAGTCTTGTTATGACTTCGACACAAACTTGCCACTAACTTTTCCAAAGAAAGGGATTTAGAACAAACTTTCATAAAAAAGAAGATCTTTTTCTAAAACTGAAAAAAAAAAAAAAGGTTTTAATAGTCTGCATCATCCCTTTTCTCTCTCCTAAATGTTTTGGCAACAAGATTCCTTGTTGGATGACTTCAGGGGTGGTGCAGAGGAGAGGAGTCATGCATCAATAATCACAGAATAAGAACTGGTGGTATGACTTGGCTTAACTATGCTTTTTCAGCAGTTAGCTCTCTAGTGGCTTGTTCAAATGGTCTCAGCACATTCACAAGAGTTTCCATTAGTGTCTGCTCCAGACGTGAGAAGAATCCATCAATTTCATTTTCAAAATGTCACAGCATGTAATAACTGCCTTTGCTCAAACAGCTTCTCTTAATAAGAATGTTGAATTCTGTCTGGTAACTGCATCCTGAATAAGTTTTTCTTGGGGAACAAGTCATTATTCTTGGAAGAGTTTCAGAAGTTTTTTGGCTTTCACAGGCTGCCTGAACTATGGACAGATACCATCTGCTCTTATAAGAATATACATCTTTAGTGTATCATCGTACTCATGTATGAAGTATATAGACACAGAAGGGTGACATCTTTAATCCCATCCCCACTGTGAAAATAAGTGGCAAAAATCTTGGTACTTGTTGGTTGAATTAGAGGAGTTGAAACATGAAGAGCCCAGCAGTTCATTGTGTCTAAAATATTTCTCAGATGACCCTTTGAGAACAGAATTAGCATCTGATGAACCTCCTTAGGCACAGTACTTTACAGGGTTCTCTACTCTGAAGTTATAATACTGGTACAATATGTGAGAATAGGGTATATGGCAAACAAGGCAACCAAAGATATTTAACATACAACCATAAATACAGTAACCTATATAAGGCAGTATTTCCAAGAATGGAAATACCAGTTTTCCTTTCATTAGTGGAGATGTGAGGAACAAAAATATTAAATGACTTGTTCAAAATGGCACAGGTACCTGTGGCACAGAAGAGATCCATGCCTTATTTTCCATGTTTGATACAACATACCTTTTGTATATCTGCCCAAAGAAGTTAAAACCCTTGTTTTATGTATTGCTTTGACATAGCAATTGGTGGAACTTGAAAAAAAAAAACACCACTAAAACAACCAACCTTACAAATTCAAATCCCAGTGATTTTTAACAAGACTGAAATCTTTTAGTGATGAAATACAAGTACTTTGAGGTGATGCCCAGGGGGATCAGCACATGGAAATATTAACACAAGCAAAACATTAACTAAGATTTCCAGTAAAAATGGCACAGTCAATTCCATTCTTGGTATCAAATAGCAACATCTGTACTGTGCTAGGTGCATACTTGTTCCATCACTTTTTTGCTTCATGCAGAATGCAGATTGCCAGTATGAGACTATTTCTGGGTCAGGACATTAAAGTCAAGCTAATGCATACCAAATGCATCGTCTATATATTTTTAGAGTTTTGGTGTTTCTTGCATAGTAGAAAAGTTACTTTATCTAAAATTATTCTTGCAGAGGCATCTGCAAGGTGGAGAGGAACTGTAGACTATACTGTGCTCTTCTCTAACTCAACCTGGAGTCCTTCTCAGTTTAGATACAGGTGCTCAGTTTTGCCTAGTCATGACAATTTTTTTTGAATCACTGTCACTCTTCAGGAGCTTTTTATGAACAACTGCACCCCCCTCAGCAAAGAAAAATATCCCTGTAAAAGCAGTGTTGTCTAAAACCTACATGTGTATCACTTACTATGACCACAGTTTGGGAATGACCAAAGTAATCTACAGTAAAGCTATAGATTATTTGCAAAAAAATTCCACATAAGGCTCCTGACTATTATTGTCTTGAGATCCTGAATTCCAAAGATGGTCAAAATAATTGACATTGTTATGTTTCCCTTTCTCAGTTAGGCACCCCAACTCCTGACCAAAGCACAATTTGCAACTCTGTACCTCTCAATATGTCTGAACTACCATGTGTGTGTCTACCTTTTTTGTCATCCTTTAGCATATGAAATTATGCAGATTATTCTTAGCATGCAACACACTCATAGATAAAATCTATACCTGTTAAATTAGAAACATGAATCAATACAAGATGTCACAAGTATATCAAACTATTATAAATTAAGGAAATACACAATCATAGAGAAACCTGAAGTTTTTACTGTAGAAGGAGCATGAAAAATAATCCAGTCCTATTTAATATTTGAGTCTGCTGTAAACCTTAGAGGATTGTTAACTAGTTTTTGGAGAGTATTTTTGCACTGTGTTTTTGCTTCAGAATGTCTCTACAAACATGCCACCCCAAGAAGAGCTTGGTTTTGCTGTCACTAGAGAGGAGAAGCTCTCACATATTCTTGAGAGACACTTTGATTTGAGTCTCCCCAAGAGCAATGGAATATGGATTCTACTTGGAACGGGGGGTGGACACAGGCTGTTCTTTATAGAAGAATGTAACTTTAAGGTGTTATTGGAAAAAACCTTTTTGAATTCCAAAAATTGATGACCAAAGATAGGACTGCAATTCTTGCTATCATTCATACATGAACATATTTTCACTACACAAGACACAATTTACTAAATGTTGCTTCAAAACATACAGAGCGGGAAAAAAAAATGTGACCAGCCTTTTCTCGGAAAGGACAAAAGCAGAGATAAAATATCTTCCCTATTATGATGTAACAGGTCAGTAACAGAAGTAGGACTATAAAATGTGGCATCAGTTAAGTGAATCATGTACTACTCTTATAAACTATCATATTGCTTCCCTTAAATCTTACTTGAAAGAAAAATATTGGCTTAAAGCGCATGCTGGTCTGCTTTGTCTCAAAATACTTACTTCAAAGAAAAGTTGCAAATATTTATTCCAAGGGTGCTGGTGGGCAATCTTTTAGAAGTAGAATAGCTACCAACAATATGTCATGTGAAATAAGTGTTGAATTTACTTAATGGCTGAGTACTGGACAGTTATATGGGAAAAATAGTCTCCCTAATTTTTGAAGCAGACTAGAGGGAACACAGGAAGAAAGAGGAACTCCAAGCTGTCAGCTCACAGCCCTTGCAGATAACCGAATTGCTTGAAGGCACAGGGAAGTCTTGCCCAGCCCTTGATGAAAAATGTAATAATTGAAAGAGTAAAGAAATCATATGACTGGGTGAAGGGGGGTTACTTACAGTCAAAAATGGTTTTAAATGTCATTTTTGTAGAAGTTTTGCTGTTGTTATTTACTGGCAAACAAGTTGGTAATAAGTGAAGGAGCTATATTCCGTTTCAAAAAAAATCAAAGACCCACTATTTTCTTTCACATTCTGTGATTTTCTTAGCAAAGCTTGAAGGCCATCCTGTATGAATTCGATTGTGTATTCACAATTTATTGTTTCCTTACTGTTAAACCCATCTTCTCTGTGAAAACCCTCAGGAACCTGTTAAAGGAGTGCATCTGATCAGTCATTTTTCTGGAAGGACTCTGTTAGCTAGAAATGAGGTATAAGATCTGCGGCTTTCAAGTTCTACGGTCTAAATTGTTCTTCCGCAACAGCTGGAGAAAATGCTTTCAAGAGTTTTATGCTTCTTCCTGTGTGGTGATGCAGCTTTCCTCTAACGACTATTTCCCATCAATACCCACAGACACCTACCTTCTTAACCACTGGTTTAACGGTTTCTTACCACTTCCACCTTTCCGAAAAAAAAAAAAAGAAGGCTCGTTTGGAAGAAGGTTTACAAATATCTGCACACCAGGCTGTTGAAGTAGATATTATCTCAAAGGACTTAAAATTAGGTGTACAATTCGTGTCTAAAGAAAATAAACCAAAACAGTCCTGAATGCGTGTAGGCAGCAGATGTGACCAAAACGATCAGTATATAGTCTTTCCCATGCTAAGACTGCAATGCTTTTTACTGAACATTTCACAGTAAGAAAAAATAAGTGACCTTTTCCCATGCAATATAACTGTTATGAAATTAATAGTTAATACAGCAAAATCTGCTATTCTAAATTATCGCATATTCTTTCAAATTACAAGAAACTTTAAGAAGCAAGTCTTTCTTTAAAAAAGGAAAACACATGAAAGCTGTGTTTTTTCCAAGAGCTGCTGTCTACTGACAAATATGTGCTGACTTTTCTGGGAAACTGAATGTTTGTTTCATTTTTTAGAGGACTCTGGAGACCCACTGAATTAACTTCTTGAACTCCTGTGGCATTAAAAAAAAGGTATATTTTGACCTTATTAGGGTAAAACTTCCACCTATGTAATCATTCAAAATTGTAGTGAAATATTAAACTAAATAGCATTTCCTTCAATAATAACTGAGAGTATCATAATAACCCAGCAAATTATCATGTTTTAGTACTGACATATACTCTAAATTATTACAAATATTGTATGCTCTCTCCTACATATCTAGTTTGCTTATTTGTTACAAAGAAAAGAACAAGGACAGCTGCAGCAGAAGAGCCTGTTCATGACACAGTCTGGTATCTGTTCATACAGATCACTACTTTATGGAGCATGCCCAAACTTCATTTAGGGTAAAATACAATTACATGAATCAAAAATTCTAAGCTTTCACCTCTTTTTAGACCTGCCTTGAACAAAAATACAAGCCAGTTTCCATATAAAATGCTACAGATTGCTCCCACTTCCCCCCCCGCCAAAAAAAGAGAAGTGTTTTTATTTAAATCAAAACATGCAGACTGAGAGTGATGACAAAATGTCACAGAAATGCCTTTTTTTTTTATAAAGTCAGTCAATAGATAGCTAATTCCTAAAAATAATATAAAGTCATTACTCATATCCTTTGATTTCACAAAACAGAGATTGTTGACTTCACTAAGAGAATGTTAAGTAGATAGTCTGTAAGGATTAAACTTGAAAAGTGCTAAAGTATTGCTGCAGTATTTATTGAGTAACAGGGATATTGTCTGCAATCAAAAGAAAAAGAAGCACTAAAGCACCTAATGTAAAACTTTTTTCCAGATGAAAATAGAAGGGTGTTCACAAGCAGAGCATTTCATTCATTCAAATACAGAGCCATGGATTAAATTTAGATTAAAAAGAACTTGTTATTATCCAGAAAGGTAAATTCTGAGGCATTTATGAACAGGACAGCAAAAAAAATGATCAGGGTTTATAAAGAATTATCTGATCCATGAATCTACACCCAAATAGCCCAGTACTCTGGCTTAAAAAAGCATGCCAGCCAGAATTCATCTACAGTTTGTGTGTCAGCTGGCAGAGCTATCAACATAGGTCTCTTTGACTCTTACAGACTCAAAGTATGAGTATGGCAGCTCAGAGTTACTAGCATCACTTCATTAGGAACTCTTTGTGACAGTGCTTAAACAAAACAATCAGCATCTCCTCTTCCCTCCAACAAAAAACATTATGTGTGCTTTAACAATAAGACTGATAACACTGTTATTATGTTACTAATATTACCAAATGTGTTAATTTGCTTTTTAACGAAAAAAGTAAAATGCAGCAGAACTTTTAAAGCTATGTGTCTTAGCATTATAATAAGATGATGTAAAATCAGTTTGTCTAGCTAGAGCACAGATTCATATTTATTAATTCAATTTTTGTAAGAGATTCCACATTAGAGGAACACAGGAAAAATAGAGAATGGAATTTATGAAGAAAGAGTACAAGACCACAAGTTAGATGACCAGTTCAAATGCAAGTGGTAATTCACAATTAATTTAATTATTAGACAACTTTTTTGTGGTCTAAGAATGAGAACCATTTGGATTTGCTTGGCTCCTACAGTAGTTCAGAAAAGTGCGTTAAATAATAATTTGGGAGTGTTAATAAGAGAGAAAGGACTAAAGAACTTCAGAAGGAAAAAAAGAACTACCCAAAATGCCTTACAAAAAAGATGCAACAAAGGCAATAACTTAAATAAGGTGACTGCTTATTTTTATTTCCTCTAATGATTTAGGAGAGTATCTCAAGAAAAATTCTGAAATCCCAGGTTTGTATTTTCACTAATTTTTATCGTGCAAAAATCTGAAGATGTTTACCAGCAATGTTTTTATAGCATTTAGTGAAAATAACTTTACTTCTACTTCCAATGCATAATCATAATTTTTAGTAGGATGTCAAGATTGTTCCACTAGTGTAATACTTGTGTTAAAACATCAGACAAGTTAATTCTATGCTTCATGTTTTCTTTTCACTTTTCTAATTCATAAAACATGCCATTTACTGTTTTTATGCATGAAATTCAAATGAGATATTTAGTAGAACCGATACAGAATTTTTCTATTGCAAAAATCTGTCTGATTTTCTGCCTGACTCAAAAAATCAGTTACTAATATAAAAATATAAAACTGGCAAATATTAAATTAACTAGTGCTATGGATATGGCCTAAATTTAATTTGAAGTTTTAATTTAGATACTAAGAACTTATTTCAACCTTTTGTCTTAATTAGAAATTTTATTTTCTAATCTTTTCAGTTAATTAGAACATTTACCAGTTTCAAAACACCATAAAGACCATAAAAACTATTTGTCTTGCAAAAATCTTAAAATTACCACATTTTAATTAAACTGTGCATGCAGCTAGACTTCTAAAGAAGCAGCCACTTTATACATTTTAGTTTCGTTTTAAAAATAATGAACCCGTAAACCACTAAAATTAGAAATAGCTTGTCATTTCGTTGTGGAAACCATATGGTTGTAACAAAACAAAGATCAGGCTTCAACACACACATTCAACATTATAAGTAAATATATATGCCTTTATCAGACCATAAGTATTTGATTGTTTATTTTTATACATCGCTAAGAGCTTGTTTGGAAATTTCTCATACATAGATATGCATATATTTGTCAATGTGAACACTAGACACCAGCTTGTTAGTTATCACACTTTCTCTCCCTCCTCAAAAAAATGTGCACAGAAACAAATGTACCCTTTTCCTCTCTCCAGCTCACCAGTGATATACCACTATGCACTTTCTCAGAGCAGAGAATCTGGCTTTCATTGTGCATTTCCATACTTTGCGTAAACTCAGCTTGCAACATCGTTAGAGTTTAGATTTTGGAAGCAATATTCATACAAAACCATTAAGATTATAAGAATATAAATCAACCTTTCTCATTTCTGTGCCAGCAACTGCAATAAGATGAGGAGCTTTCACTAACACTCTTTTCAGGACTCATTCACCGGTCCCATGCACTGTGTTATTCACAATTTATCATGCTTTCATGGGTTAACAATAGCATCAGCTGATAATATGCCAAGCCAATGGAGTCTTATTTCATTCATTTAGGGGTAGCTTACAGTCTTTACTGGTGTTTTTTGGTTTTTGGACTGAGAAAGTGGGGTGGAGGGAAGGCTGGATTTTACTATTCACATGCTTTCTTTTCCATA
This sequence comes from Scolopax mira, assembly GCA_004320125.1. Classification (NCBI taxonomy): domain Eukaryota; kingdom Metazoa; phylum Chordata; class Aves; order Charadriiformes; family Scolopacidae; genus Scolopax; species Scolopax mira. The sequence goes on from BJBW01002419.1 coordinate 29,576, forward strand.
GGTCATAGAGTGTTAACAGGGACCAAGATGCACGCATTTGTTGAAAGTAAAAAAATTAACATATAAAATTTAAGGAGATAAATAACTTGAATAGCATCCATTCACAGAGAAAACTGAGTAAAAATAATCTGTCTATACTGCAGATATTCTACATTTGTATCTGGTCTTTCTATAGATGGCTGATACAGTGGCTCCTGTTGCACTTCTCCAAAATCTCATGGCAGAGAGAAAAATTCACTGTTTGTCTTTCAGCTGCCTGTCTCACTGAAACAGTCTGCAGACAGCTCCATGCTTTCAAAACCACTAGAAGATGCCTGACAATACAACTGCAGTTTTAAGATGCAGATGATTTGTCCAAATAGTACTAGACAGAACATCCATAAACAAGGTGTGCAGCTGCCCAAGTAGTAATACATCTCATAAGGCTAGTCTCCATTAGGATATAAACATGAAAAATTACAAAATAACTTGCAGTTAAGCTTTCTTTGAATGCATAATTCCACACTGGTCATTCACACTGGCAGCTGTCACTTTCAGCCCTCACCGTATGAATCAAGTCAGGACTGAAATGTCTCATGTTACTGCCTGCCACCACAAGAAGGACTCGAATCTAGAGGCATGAAATTCCTAGTAAGGAGGGTCACAAGAGTTTCTGCTCTTCTGCTATATATTTTACATAAAATTTTCTACCTCACTTAATTTATTCATCTTTGGTGAATCAAGAGGTCACTGGTAACATTTCACTAATTCTCACTAATCACCAAGCTGGCATATACAGCTGACAAAATACTGAGAGCTGTAGGCCTTCCATCAGTCTTTTTCACCACTTTTAAAGCCACTTCTTAAGGAGCTCCATAGCTGCACAGCAACTGGCTGGCTGCCAACCAGCTGCAAAACGAACACCCCTTGTATTGACATTAGAGGTTCCTTGATCCTACTCGATAAAGCACCTTTGAAGTTAGCACTGTTGGTTAATATCATCTTACAGAGTCTTTACAGAGAGCTTATCAAGTCTGTAAGACAGATCATAAAGCTATAAAGGACCCTCTAGAGTTAGAATAAAACGAAGTCAGAGTCTCGTGAAGCAAGAATAGTATTTATAGGTGAGAAAATGTCAAAACACACGCATCATCTATGATTCACCATTTTTTGCGTAAAATTTGGTGAACCGCAGATCCCACCTTTTCTACCAAACACCAAGTGGTTTTCTCTTGTTACCCAGCCTTAACAGAGAAGTCCTCACAGGACAATAAGCAACTAGCCATGCTTGGTTGCCTTTCTGTCACCCCATAGTCTCCTGAATTTCCTTAGCTCTAGCCAGGCAGCCTCTTTCTTCCCCTTTCTGACATGCTCTCAGAGTAGGCTGTCACCTTTCCCACAATGTGGGACTTCAACACTTGACAGACACAAAGCAAAACTTCTAGTGCCCTAGCACTGTGGGCTCTCTGGTTTAGTGATACCTTTTTAAGCACAAGAAATTGTAAAAGCAGAAAGACTGATAGGCCTCTGAACGGTTTCCAAAACAAAAGGGATACTGGCCAAAGGAAAAAAGAAAGATGTGATACACAGTGACTCGTTTAAGCATCCTCAGTGCCGGCGAAATGACCTCTGGAAGGGCAGAAAACTTTCCACATCCTTTACTGGAGTATGGAAGGTACTCTTGGATTTGGTGGTTTTGATGGTTTTTACTCTCTCTTGTTTTATTAACTTGCTTACCCAGCCTTGCAGTGGAAATCATCTCCACCGACACCTCAGTGAAGTCATCATCTTTTCCTCTCATCTTCAGTTTTCTCTTCTACTGTGGGAAGGCCCAAAGGGTATGACTTCTCCTCTTTTCCAACTACTGCAAAATTTCACTCTTCCCAGCCCTATCTAGGTCTGGAACAGCATGTGGCTAAACATTATGATCTGGAAGATCCCTTCCAGTACTAAAATGGAGGAAAGAATCTTCCCTAGCATGCTAGTCATCTCATCGTAGTCTGGGCCAGGTCTGTTTATAAGTAGGTAAAATGACCCTACTGGAGGAAGCCAAAGTATTGTGGTATCAGGCCTGCCTCCAGCATTGGCTATCAACAGATGCTAGTGAAGTATCTTAATTATCAGGCAGTCACACAACAATAGTTTTTCTATTACACTCTTCTAGCTTACAATAACCAGATGCTTATTAGCTCATAGATCTCTAAAAACTTCTCTCCCCTCCTTTTTGAATTAAAGAAGGAAAAAACAGAAAAAGGCTATCACAGATCACTTACATGAGACTTACATGAGAAAATAAGAACTCTGTTTCATTTCTGTGAAACAGCACAGACACAGATGGAGATCATCTTCATCATCTGTTAAATGCTGGATTGTACTGTCACACTGGTCTGACTTATTCAGCAGGTATAGTCATTCTATGTCATTATACCTAGTCCCATATGAAACAGTGGACACCATTCTATCTCTTCGGCCAGCTGCTCCCTCGTTCTCCTCCTTTGTCTCCTCAGCTCAATGTGGGCTGCCTTGTCACTCCCACCACCAATCCTTATTTTCACCTTAGGCTCAGCACTTCATGCACACGCAGGTCTGCCATACCTCCCGCTCTGGGAACACTGGTAGCAAAATGGTCTCCACTTTTGAACACCCGTGTGAAAATCCCTTAGACCTGCAAGTATGAAAGTACAACTCACTTTATCTTATGTCATAGTCAAGCCCACTAGAAATGGACTTCCAATAATAAAAATATGACTTTATAAGTCTGCACACTGGGAGGTACACCTGTATGTTTATTTACCACCTTCTTAGATGAGATGGTTTAGCTTGATCAACTTGATGCTATAAGACAGATACTGTAAACTAAATAAAAGTCCATTTCCTTCAGACATGAACTCTTGTCATGTTGCACTGAGCCAACCTCCAAGCGCTGTCTTGTTTATTAGTATGAAATATTAGTATGAAATCTTAGCAGTGAGGAATTTCCCAGTGCTACAAATTCATTTGTATCTTGCTATTTTTTAAAACAAAGAAATAAATAACTGCCTGACATATAAAAGCAAGTTTCTTTAAGAGAAGAGGAAAGGACATGTTAAGAGTAGCCAGCAAATTAAGTAGGTGAAAAGAAAAATAAATAGTACACCCAACAGTGTTATCTCAAGACTATAAATTGATTTTAACCACCCTTTCCAAATATTCACTTTAGATGTGACTACTCAAGGGGAATGAATTCAGTTGAATGTTCTCAATAACTCAATAGTGGGTGTTGTTTTTTTAAAAATTAATCTTCCTAGGTCACGTCCATGTCCCCTTGATAATCAATTCCTTTAAAGATTCTACAAGCCTTGTTAGGGCAAATGGTTATGGAAGGCAAGTTCAAAGGCACAGGTATAAGAATTCAAAGAATGTATTCAGGTTCATGCAAAACCATTTGCAATAGGAGTTGCAAGTTGCAGTTGAAGAACAGAAGCATCATCACACAGATTAGCTGACCATCTTAATTCTAATAGCACATGCTAATTGCTTGCATAGAACACCTGATGGTTAGTTCAGACAGACAAGATATTCCTCCTAAATAACTTTTATGCTCCTCAAATAATCAATACATTTCAGTAAGTAATTTTCTGAGAATTAGAAAACACTTTCAGAAGGGAAGATAATCCTTAGAAGAAGGGAGAGAGGGTTGTAGTTGAGCTGCAGTGGGGAAAAAGGGCTAAAGAACAGGAAGCCCTGGAATTGTCATTTTCACTATGTTTAAGAAGGGGTACAGAGACAAAAAAGGGAAAACCCAATGACGATATTGAATTGCCCTTGGATTATTGGAACTCCAATAATCATCAATTATTTTAACTGTAAAAAAAATTCATATATACAAAATAAACACGTATCTAATAGTTGGTCCCCATTCTAAAAGAAACCAAGGGTAAATAAATTGCATAAAGAACACTGATTACTACTTCTAATTGTGAAAGCTCAAGAGATCCAAATGAACCATTGAAACGTCCAAAGAACCCCAAGAAAGGTACTTGCAAAGATGACTAGTTTCCAGTTGTGTCAGTGTGAGAAAAGAGTTTGAAAGAGTTTAAGTCTTGATACTTCTAAATAACTTAATAGGTTTGGGTTGAGCCAAAAGAGAGAAACCAATGTGCTTTCAGCATTGGATGAATAAAATTAGATTTTCTAAAAATGCTTTAAAAGTTTCACGTATTTTGCACATTTCTAAATCTGATTTTTTGTATATACCAAATATATATATAATATATATATAACATATACTATATATTTTTATATTATATACAATATATATTTATATAAAGAATATATATTCTAATTTATATATGTATATCTGAATAATTCTGGCTTTACACATCTGACCTCCACTGATAGTAAGACAGAAAGAAAACAAAAAGATCCTCCTTATGTTAGACAGAATTTGGAAAAAGGGTTAGGAGCCAAAAATTCAAAGAAGAGTTAGTAAAATGACATAACCACATCTTAAGCATTATTGTTCCGAGAAATTCAGATGTGTCTCTAGGTTATATGAGACGTGTGTTTCAGAATGAATATTACATGTTGAGGATAATTTTCCTATTAAAGTCTACAGTTTATATTTATAACTGTTTTCTTTTATTTTCTTTCAGTAATCCTATAAAATCAAAGGGGCACTATTGATTTTGCAGGTTACTTGTGTTTGGCAAACATTCATACACAATAAATAAATGATATTTATTTGAAGACTGGATGTATAAGGGAAAATATTACCAACTAGAAAGATCTGCAGTATGGACATCTAGTTCTTTGCACTTTTGTGAACCAGTGAAGATCCTTTTTGCAGTTACAAGTGAATATGACAGTATCATTTATGTTTACAAATCACAATTTAAATACTCAATAATGTTGTTAATGGAATTTTAAAAGGTAGCACACATGTCCATTAATATAAATACATCAAAAAAAGAGGAATTTTGCTTCTTCAGTGCAAGACGACTTTTTGGTTCACATAATAAAAATCCTGAAGCCAAACAACTTGAGTTTTTTTTTCAAACCTACCATATGTTTTTCTAAAATAACAAATTTAACCTTCAAAGATGTGTATGGCATAAAAGAGGCAGTCAACTGGCAGTTTACTTTGCTTTTTATAGCCACATTACTCTCTATTTTCACTGAACAGGGCCACACAGGCTATTTTAAAGTCTGAAGACTCTAGCCCTTTTAGTGCAAACCCTCAGTCCCTCCCTGCCTCCTCCCCAAATCCTCAGTGTCCGGTGACTTGAACAAAGTATTGCTTTTTCTGTGCAAGTGAGTGTCTCCTAAGTCAACAGCTATATACCGATCCAAGCACCGCAGCCCAGCCTCTATCCTGGTGAAGGTAGCTTGTCATTTCCTGTCACAGGATACCCTTCTAAATTACCCTTTTCTTTTTAAGAGTTCAGCAAATCATGTTTCAAGAAATGACCAGTTGTATTTCCTTTTTGATTTAACATGTTAAAAATAAACACCAATCATTCTTCTTGTTAAATCCAGAGCCAGATGAGAGTATTGTAGATCAAAAATAAACGTCAAATTATTTCTTTTCCAAGTTATACCAACTTACATCTGAAGTTGCAAAAGAAAGCAATCTTTAGGTTGGGCATTTTTAAAGTTGTACAGAGAAGCAGAAAAGGGATTTGAAGAAATTGTGGCGAAGTATTTTCCCTACGTTTAAGATTTTATGTTGGAGCATGCATTCTTGATTGATAAAAAACAAATGTCCACAAGAATGCTTAATACACTTCAGATTTAAGCTTTAGTAATATGAAAGGTGTTGAAAGTAAAAGCTGTTAAAGTTACAGGCTTTCACACCAAGATGTTTTGCCTTAGAGTTCACAGAGGTTTAGACTCAGATGAGGAATTGCCACATATGCTGAACAGTTTTCACAATTCTCATCTAAGAGAAAAAGTTACAGCTTCAATTTCTATGCAATGAAATTGAGAATGGAACTCTGTGAAAAATGGGTCTCAGTTGAGTGGCCAAAATTCTGGCCATACAAATACACTACCACACGCTTAGCCTCTTACATGTGAACAATCCTATTTATTTCCAAAATAAATCACACGCGGATTCTGATTCACTGAATTCCGATAACAGTTATTTTTATGGCTGTCAAGATAATTTTAGAAATATTTAAGGCTTAAATCAGAGAAAGTAATTTGTAATCATCCATCCAAAATTACAGCTTTAAAATATTTATATTTTGAGGACTAAAAAGAAATCATTAAGTTTTCAAAGTTCTCCCATTTCTTAACTCTAATCAATGCTGCAAAAAAAAGCAATATTCAAAAGTAGTTTCTTGTCTACTAATTTCTAACTCTATTTTTTTTACATCTGCTTTATATCAACCTTTCACTATACTTGAGATTCAAACACGTCGTTTGGACTAAAAAAATGGTCATTCTTTGTTCTCTAAGAAATAAGGCAAAGTATTAACTCTGCATTTCTGGACTCTATTCCCTTCTTAGTGGAAAATAGGTCAATAAAAGTTGAAAACTTCTCTACAGTCTACTTCAGCATAACCGCATCAATGTGAAAAGTAAATACCTCATGCCAATATAAACGTATGCATATATTTTAAAACAGGGATGTTCTGCACAGTCCCTAACATACATCATTAGCTCATCTAACTTCTACTGTTAAGCCTGCTTTAGTGTTTTGGCCAGCGTCTAAGGTCTTAACAAGACCTCAAACTTCCATGACAAGATTGAAGTTGTTTTCTTCTTAAATGTGTTTAAGGTTACTGGGTGCTACTCTGAGTGCAGGAGACTCCCCATTTTAGAGAAGAACGCAGACAATTTTCCAAAAGTAAGCAAAAGCATGGCCTTGACACATGTTGATTAAATTTTAAGAAATCTAAATGTCCTAAACACAGACCATGATTATGGTTGTGTTTTCCACATTTATGTTTTGACATTTTAGGTCTCACTCATGACAGATCTTCATTCTGTTGCTTATTGCTTCGTTATTAATGAATGCTCTGTATAAGAGGCTCATGAACTTGCAGAGGCTGCTTTTCTTCTCTGAGGTAACTAAACACGTTGAAGGGAGTAATGCAGTGCCATGTGCACTTACTGCTTTTGCTTATGTTTGGTAGTACTGAGATTTCTGTAGAAGCATTATTGCTGTAACAGTAAACTCAGCATAGGAAAATATGATCATTGGTGTTTCTTTTTATTACAAAGTGAAAGAAAAGCTTTAGGGTAAAATACAGCTTTTCCATTAAGCTCCAACTATACAAAAATGATGCTATAAAAACTACAGTGGCCTTTGCTAATTCAGTGGCCATTAATTTACAATCAGATCAAAAGGTAGGATTAGGTGTTTGAACTTTCTCTTTCCCCACTGCTGTATATTAACTAATTCCATCAAACAAAATGTCAACCTTACTTTCTTTAAACAAAACTTGTAACTTGCTAAAAGAAAAGTTGAGTAGTTTTCTATTTGGATCCAAAGAACAATGAGGTCAGTAAAAAAACTCTCATTAAGTTTAAACAGTCTCTGGCTCAGGCATTTGTATGGTAATAACTGGACAACCAAGAAAGAAGGATGTGTTTTATAAAGCTAGGAGTGGTTTACATCAGCTTTTGCCATTTATCATGTTAATACATGGATATCAATGACTTCGAGTACAAACAAGAAGCATTACAATATTTAACTGAAAAGAACTAATAACTATTGAAGTTCTTAATTGATTTGATGAGCAGTCCGCATGTTTTAAACTCAGGAAATCTAAAGAGATAAAAATCCTGTTGTAATATATATGGATGAATATGAACTTAAACTCAGAATAATTGTAACTAGAGACACATTTATAGACGCCTCGTATTTCCCATTCAACTGCACAAAACCAGTTGTTTCTGCTCTTCCCTGTCCCTCCCCTTCCATTTTCTCAGCTTTTCTTCTATACCAGAATTGCAGAATTAATTTCAGTACTGGTAAAAAAGTGAAAAATCTTTTTTTTTTTCATTTCTAAATTAACACGTAACAAAATCAATTTGGATTGAAGTCAATTTTAAAATATTAGATCTATCTTTGATTCTGAGCATATTTTAGCTTTGATTTTTAATTTCTTCAAGTGAGAATTTCATAAGCATGTTTTACTTAAGCAAAAAACTTGAGGTGGTCCTTAATGTTAGATCACGAAAAACAATTTTGACTTTAATAAAATCCCACATGTAATTAAGACAATTACTGTGCATTACTGTTGGTCACAAAGATTCAACCTAGTACTTCATGTCCATTGTAAGCCACTTACCCACATTGGCATATCAGGTTACTGTTAGTTATTTTTCTTTGCTCATGCACACAAGCACATAAGTATTTTTAAATTAGCACAATCTTTAGTCATAAACTTTTATCATTTACCGTGCTTATTTTAAAGGCAAAGGAGCCATCAATGCAATGTTAATGAATACCTTCTAGAGTGGCTAAAATAGTATCTGAAATTATAGAATGTGCGTTAAGGGGTATCACTATGATTGGCATAAAATGGCCACAGAAGCCAACTAGAGTAAGCAGAGGCTTGGATTACAACAAAAAGCAGCATTTGCCATAGACTAATTCACCTGCTGCTAGCCACATACCAATAAAAACCACTAACACAGTAGCTAGACTTTCAAATCCATGGTGCTTTTGCATAATCCCCTCTTGCACTGCCAGCAGTGTCAAAATAAATAAATAAAAGGCTTACCATACTTAATGTTAGGCAGATGAAAAAGTATGCAAAGGAGTGGAAAGGCAGAATCAAAAGAATTCATGAAGTTACCTACAATTTGCAAAGTGAACATTTTATTTCAGTTGTGGTTTTAAATTATTGCTAAGGAAAAAAACAAATTGTGCTCCTTTTTGAAGGGCTCCCAGAAAGCACAAAAAGCCTTCACTCACTTTTGTCCCTTTCCTCTCATGTGCATTGTGTACCTCTCCTCCATTTTTCAGGCCTTCCACTTTTCTTCTTTTATGAGGAATGTCCTCAATGTCCTGACATTTCCTTTCTAGTCATCACACCTTTCTACTGAGAAGTTTCTCATTACCTTGAAGGCTGACTCCGCACAGAAAGCTTCTGTGTCATCCACCCCACCCTGATGCCAGTCAACTGTGCTAAATCCAGACATTCCAGATGCCACAGATACTTGTCCATTACATTATCTCCCTTCAGCCCATCTGCTAAAATCAAATTTGCTGGATGAGGTACTAAACAAATGGTTTCCCTTCCCTGGACTCTGGCCTTAAGCACTAAGCCAGCTTAAGGTCAGTAATAACAGCAGAACTTTGAACTCGGGACTTTTGGTTTTGCCCGAAGATGACCAACTCAACAAATTCAAATTAAATGAACAATGTCATATTAAATACTGCTCCATTATCGAAAAATACTTCAAAAAACTCATCTCCGCACTATTTTAGTATCTAAAAGGGCTAATGATCAAGTCCTAGAATGGAATTAGAACTTTTTAACAAATAAATAGTAGCGGTAAGTATTTATCAATGCAGTTATCTTTGTAGTCCTCAATAACCACACTGCTATTTGTATACACATGCACTGCATACCATCTGCTGATGTTTATTTTAATTCACCAGGAAAGGCCTGTGTTTAAGTTGGAATTTAAGTGACAGAATCAGAACAAAAGGAAAAGGGCAGCAGAATAAACTGAATAAATTCCAAATATGACTTGTAAAGGCAGACAATATAAAAGCTATAATCTTAGTTTAATCCCCACACTTTTTAAACATAGTAATTATTAGACATCTGCTGGTAACACAGCCTTGCTATTGGATAACCTTAATTACCCTGTAATATTTCCTGACACTCCCCAAAATATGCCCTATGGATAATAATTCATTCGCGGTTCAGCCCCATTATTAGCTACTAATTCAAACAATCAAGACAAAGACAACGAACAGATGACCTTGAACAATTACCCACTCACTGAACAGAATTTATTTCATGCTTTTCAAAGACTTTACTGCTTTCCTGGCTTCATGAGCAGCACTCAAAAATTAACAAAACACAAGCAAGAAAAGAGCTGCGGAATAAAAGGAGATTTGTTGAGGTACCCCAGGTTCCTTAAACATCATTTGCTTGCATTAATAACATAATAGTTACTGCAATATATTTCATTTTCTAAGATTAAGTAGAGACCTAGGCAGACTAGGTGCAAAACCTGATACAATTGTTTTATTAGACTGGATTTGTAAGCCGATTAATTATCTGCCAGAAAAGTATTGGGAAACTTGGAATAGAAAAAAGAATTAAATGCACATAGGTAAAACGAATGCAATTCACACAACTGTTACAGAAGCAGATACAGCATCATTAATTTCAATGCTGAAGCAAATGGCTGCAAATGTCTGATGCTTCCCTCTGGGTTGCCCAGGAAATATTTCAAGTCACACTTTCAGGTCACACTTTGTCCTCGTTTGAGCTGCCATAACCTGATGTCCTTCTTTTTGATTGAACAGGTAAAGATCAAGTGCATAAGATGGGCCATTATTGCCAAGAAATTGGCATCTCTTTGTAGGACATTGTCTTTGTAGGAATATAGTTGTGTTTCTGAAATACTGGTAAAAGTGGAAGGCAGAAAGAAGGTATTATAAGTAAAATAAAAGCATAGAAAGACAGACGCCACAAAATTTCCCCATGTCGAAATCAGAACTACGATAAAAATAGCTTATAATCCAAATTTATTTATTTTTTTGTTGTAATCATGATGACTTTAAAGATGAGATTTTTTAATGTAAAGTTCCTAAAAACAAACAACCTTGTGAAGGTTAGGACAGGATGGTTAGTCCTAGTTCCGGCCAAACAATAATAAAGCCACAGGTAAAAGAACTATGGTTCTCCTTGATCTTAAAAGGTATGCAGTCTGCAAATATAAAGCACTCCATGGAAGGTAGAGGGGAAAAGGATTTTTGTCTCCAATGGAAAGCAAGAGACTACAATATCTTCAAAGGAAAATATTTCTGTCAACATGGCTTTATAGAATACTTGAGGCTTCTCATTAAAACTATGCTCTCTGAGCACGCTTTGCTTATCAAGAGTGCCTAAGAAAACTTCTAAGATTTAAAAGTCCATCTCCCAGAAATGATGTATACGTGATGAGATTTCTCTTCTAGTTCCAAGAAGTCTTTTTTTCAAGTTTTCCACTACCCATCTGAACTCCCTCTTCAAGGATGACATTGCACTTCTAGAAGTTAGCACGTCTCACTATAATGTCATACTTTTCTAATGTAGTAACTGTAGGATGGAATCCATGAAATCCACACTTCAATACTGGACATCTTTACAAAGGTAGTTTTATAAGTATTTTTGTAGCAATATACTGGAATAAATTTGGTATAGTTGTATAGTCTCTTCTGGCCTAAAAATCCATTAATTACATCAGCATTCCTTGTAAACTTTATTTGGTGTTTACACAATCCACAATCCAACATTTGGGATTTTCATTAGGAAATACAGTTTTTATAGCTAAAACTTCTCTAGAAATGGACATTTGATATTTCCTTTCCCAGAACAAAAGTAGCCTCTCATAATCAAGCACCTAGGAAACAATTTAGTTATCAAGCCTTTGTAAGAACAGTATGCTCTATTTATATTTTAAAAATCATGTAATGTATGGTCAATATAAAATATTTTCCTTTAAAGCCAACAAAATATGGAATGGCCTTTTCTAATGCATAAACATTCAAATTATTATTTTTGAGGGGAAATTTTGAAGTACAGTTGTTATTAATTTCTATACAGACCAAATTAATGTAACTTGCCTGCAGCTCATGTCCTTGCTCATTCAGGAACTGAAATGTCATGTACAGCAAGACAGTCTTTTCTTCTAATTAATGTGGTCATGAAACAAATGAAATACAATATGCAAATAAGTGCTATGATGATTAAATAAAATGTTGTCCCTCCAGGAACAAAACGCTGAAAATAAACAAGTTTCATGTAGTTGGTTTTGAAAAGCCCATCTGTTAAAACAGAAAGTATTTTGCTTAAATTACATCTGGTTACTAATAGGTACTGTTTTTCAATTATTTCAGGGAAATGTAAAAGTTTTTGATAGAGTTCAGGTCCAGAATGAACTACATAACTAGGCTCCTATGTGTTTAATCTTAGATGTTGGGCCAATCTCAAAACTAAATGCACGTTTCTGTTCACATCTGAAAACCCTCCTACAAAGCCAATATGAATCAGATGTCTCTTTATGAATGTTACACAGCCAGAAGACATGCTAAAGAATACAGAACCTAATTTTCAACCTCTTAATCTTATGAATGTTATAGAATGCCATAAAGCCAACAAAAAACCCACCAAACTTATTTACAGAGTAAAGGGTACTTATAAAAATATGATTCTAAGAAAAATTACTGTTTTGCATCAGTGGTGCCATTATCATTTAGCATGTTTGTCCTAATCTCCTGGGGCATGCAATATTGAGTGAGCATGTTGCATGATTATTTTAGAAAACATCTACTTATTAAATGAATTTTAGAAATAGGGTAAAAAAGTGATCAGATTCACTAACAAGAATTCTGATTCAAGCATTCTTTAACAAGCAAGTTCAACAAGGAATGGTGTCCCCTTCCAGACTGGAGAGGGTCAAACTGGCTCCTAACATCTTCAAAGCAGAAATTAGACCTGCCTCTTTGTTATCCAATGGGAGTTTTGACAACGGATCTACAACCAGTTTCACTTACTGGACCCTTCTGGGGTGGGACACCATATTCTAGACTCAAGTAATTTTCTGTTTCTCAATAAAGTTTTACACTAAATGGCCCCTTCATCCCGTGACCCTTGAAATCCTTATGTTTTTAAAAATATGCCATTCCAGCAATGTCCTTCCAGATGAAAACAAGACAAGGAAGGTGGTGACCCTTTCCTGAAGTAAATACAGAGCACCAGAGCATTTGCCTGACATGTAGGAAACCAACATTTCCTGGAATGAATCAAGGTACAAGACCTGCCATGCAACTTTCTCAATCATAAGCAATTGTTCTGAACACAAAAGTCTTCTTAATTAGTTTTGTCCATCCAGACATATAGATCTTTTCCAATATAATCTGCATCAATACTGCTATAGTCATTTGAGAAGTTTTAACGTCAATTTATTGGTATTTTTCAGTGACATGTATTTCTGCTTAACTTGATTTTTCAAATGAGAACATGAAGTTTAAAGACCCTTGGAAAGTTACAGATATAGAAAATATAAAGCAATAAATAAATCATCATTTGTATAGACAAAGATGGTATTCTGACAGAGTAGACCTTCTAGATGCAAGAGAGCTGTCCAAACCCAGAACGGACTTTGAAAGCAGCAGAAATTTATTTCTTCTTAGTTGATGTGAAATGTCCTGGATACTGAACATTTGTAAATTTATCCTGTTGCAGTCTGACTTGAAACATTTCTATTTGATGCTTTTTACATCTGTTCACTAATAACCTGTACCACTGCAAGGGATAGAAATCATCATCATAATCAGAAATCATAATCAAATTATAAACATATGCAAGAAGCCATTGTTGGTATAAGGAGGCAGTTTTAGCAAAACCTATGTTTTTTCCATTGCTATGTTGCCCATTGAAGCTCAAACTTTGTCTGGCAACTATCCTCAAGGGCAATTGTTTGGCCAGCTTGGCAGTGGGACCCTTGCCATCCTAACAGATGGGCACCAAGTGTAAGTAGCCATAAGACCATATAAGTGCATTTAGTGTGAAACTTGGGGCATAATTCCCAGCCTTGATCACCATATGGCTTTTCCATACTGAGTTTGTGATAAACGGGATGTGCAGTGCTAGCTTAACTTAAACAAGAACAGCCTTAAAGAAAATAGTAACAAGAATAGCTCCCACTATGTGATAAGCAGGTGATAGGTTTGGAACTAGCAGGAGCAGTAGAAGAGTAGGAGTATTTTACACCAATGTCTTCCTACACTTATTTCTGTTGCTCCACTAAGCATTCCATGACAAACTCAACTTCTAAAAACAAGGAAAATAGCTCCTTCACTGCCTCCATACTCCTTTATAGGGAAAGAGAAAGCAAAATTATGAAAACCAGTGCCTTCAAGAAAAATTGTATCTGCATTTCACAGTAATTTCAATACTGAATTCTGCAGGACAGCTTTACAAGAGGTTCAGGATTTCATAGAATCATTTACCACACACTTATTAATACTTTTACTTCATATTCTTATTGTGTATAGAAACCATTTCATAACCTCTCAGCACACGTTGTTTCAGACAACTGACATATCTGATCTAATGCTCAAGGAAAAAGCAAAACCAGCAGAACCTATGATTATGTTTGTGGCCACCATCTTTAAGTAATTCCAAGTAGTGCATGCTTCAGTGACTATGAATTTTCACTATTGCAGCAAATTTAATTTGAGTTTGTTAATAGAAAGGATTGAAAAAACCCAGTAAGTATTAGTTCCAGGAATGTGAATCTTTTAAAAAGTCATACATAGGCTTTGAGTATTTTTAGACAGTGTTTCTGAGTTTTACTTATTGTCAACAAAAGATACTGTTTGTGACTTTTGAAGAGCAAAAATAATGTAATTTTATTAAGTCTTGAGAAAAGTATGAGAACTCTGAGGAAACATTGATCTAGATTTAAGAGTTTAAGTGATAGGAAATCACATGAAAAAGAATTTATCTGGTTGTTATTCTGCCTTTTCTATCTATCATACTTTAGGGTGGAGTTCATGGTTGGTTTACTATATCAATTAAAACCATACTAGGAAAAAGTCCCACCTCTCCCATCCCCAGGTACTCATTTCTTCTGGAAAGAGCAATGCTGCCTTTCAGTGACACATGATTTGAGTAGTTTACAGTATTTAGGGAACTATTCTTTTAGATAAAAAAAGAGGGGAAGGCTTAACCTGTTTGGAACAGGTTGCCTAGAGAGGTGGTGGGGGCTCCATTCCTGGCGACATTCAAGGTCAAGCTTGATGAGTCTCTGAGCAATCTGATCTAGATCTAAAGATGTCCCTTCCAACCCAACACATTCTATAATTCTATGCTGTGATTCTAATCTGGTGTACACCATTACAGATTTTGCTGGAAACGGTTACAGCTGTGCAGCTGAAAATCTAGCACAATATATCTCTCTAGGTTCAGTTCCTACATCTGAAAGAGCAACACCTTTCATGAATACTCATTTGAATTTACTTGCTTTCCAACAGTATTCAAATAATCAACTCTGCTAGCACGAACACTTGCAGAAAGCAAATGACAAAGTTGATTATGTGAGCTTTTCTGGAAGTACAGTTTAAATCTGTCCTTCTAAGAACTTTGGTTGAAATGTTTATCTAATTAGGAAGAGAGATAACTGACAGGCCGTATTTCATCAGAATCCTGGAGCAGCCATAATAGAGGATCAAACAGAATCATGCTTTTGGTTGAAATACATGAACTAACTTGTGAAATAACTTCGTAGTGCCTGAAAAGAGACAGTTAAATTTGTGTCTATTTATGTAATGGTTACTTAGGCTACCAATAGCTTTTTGTCATATATGGTTACATACTATTAGAGCGCATAATGTTACTTTCCTTTTAAGAAGATTAGATATTTTAGGGTTTTTTTAACTATTCACATATAAAGTCTGAGGCTGATTCAAAAATCATGAAACTAACTAGGCAACATTAAACAGTATATTTTTGCAGAGCTATGCATCGACAGGAGGCTCCAAGTGCTTATTGAACAGGTGAGAGAGAGACAAACCAAACATACCAATAGAACATGTCCCAGTCAGCATTGGAGTACAATAAATAATGCAAAATCCCCTTGAAAATACAGATTCTACCGTAAGTATTAGGAGAACATATTCACAAGAGAGACAGTCTTTGTGCTTCATTTCTCAAGAGAGCCACTATTGAATCTGAAAGTTGCATAGCTTCCTGTTTCTTAAGCTTTCACGTCCGAATCACTCAGTTTATCTGAAAACTATTTTTCAGCTGTCAGTCCTGCAAGACTGACCTTAACTATGTCAGTCAAAACACGGGCTCCTTCTGAGAAGTGCAAGTATGAATGCAGCACTGAAAATCACAGCTGGAATAATCTTTACTCCTGTTTCATAATACAAATTACTTCATAATCTGTCCATCGTGAAGACTTAAACATGCCAAATTCATAACACAGAAAGAACAAAAGGACTTGAGTAAGATGAAACTAGAGCGAAGTAAAAACAAACACCAAGAAATACTCTAATAGATATTTATCATCCTATTAAAGCAGAAATAATGTACTTCCTATGCAACTGAAATTACAGAAGTTACCTTTTTTAGTTATGGAGAGATACATTTTTACAACATAACCAATCTGCAGAACTCACTACTTACAAGTGATGAGACAATCCGAGAGTTTCATTTGTTTAATTGCTCAGATATTTGTCTGGATAGTGAAATTAAAGAGGGTCTTCATAACAAGAGAAAAATCCTCATTAACCCATTGCTTCATACCATAAATCACGAGCTTGGGTGAGGCCAGGGCTGTGCATAAACTTCCCCAGTGGACAGTCAACCTGCAAAGGTTTCTGATGTTGGCAATTATAAGAGCAGTGAAAAGCACACTCTCCTTAGCTACATTTACAGGCTTTCAGTTCCTTCACTTCGCTGAGGTGTGCAGCTTCACTGCCAGTGATACAGTACGGGTTGGGATACAGAGGACCCAGGAGCGACACATCCCCTGATCTGCACCTTGTTGATCATCTGCAAAATGTCACAGTGCACAAGCAGCTCTCCAACACCCATGTGGCCTCAGGGGTCCAAATCAGAATAAAAGTTACAAATGTGCTACAGAAGTGGATTATAAGTATTGTGTGCATCTTAAAAGGAAATTAATCCTATTTTGCAGCAGGTAATTTCAGAATATGACCACATTTTCAGATTTAAGAAGCACCCAACCCTTGTAGAGAAAGCAATACATTTTTGATCGGAATTGCAGTGCATTCAAAACTATTAGAAACACATTTACAAAGTTGTGGTCATTGTAAAAGTCTCAGAAATGCCTTATTTCTGCTTGCTTTCCCTGGTGTGGTTTGAGTCCTTGTCAGCCAAAAGAGAAACGCGTTGTGATTTAATCTCTCAGCTGCTGGGATCCAGCCAACGGCCCAGGTAACACCGACTGGCTCCTCAGTTTTGTTCTCACTCACGGAGGCTGTACCGAGGGGCTCCCGAGCCCTACCCGTCCGACCCCTGATGGAGCCGGGAGCTGCAGAGCGGTGGGTCCTGCAGAGGCCGCACTTGCCCGGACGATGGCGGGGCTGGGCCCGGGGCTGTCCCTCCCGCCACCTTTCTCCCGCCACCGGCGGTTCGCGGCAGCACAGCGTCCCCCAGGCACAATGGCACCCAACGTGGTTACTGCTATTCCTCACAGGTCCTCTGAGACCAAACACAATTCAACCCTCATCAGCCTTTACGAGCCCCAAACAGATTCATAATGCAAAGAATAGGGGGATTCTGGTTCTTGTCTTTTTGCCTTTTTTACCATATTAACCTCAGGTCATGATATAGACTTCTGAATAACCTGCTGACCATAGTCATTTAAAACAGGAACGAAACTTTCTCAAGTGCTTTTGGAAAATTAATGTAAGAAAAAATATTTCCTTATTGCCTACCTTATAATAAATTGGCAATATTTTAAAATGCATCCAGATTTTTTCCAATACCTCTTGCTGTAAAGCATTAGCGTTAAAGACACTAAATTCAGAAATAAATGCAAAAGAATTAAGTTCTGTGTTTGGTTTGTTTTTGTTTTTTTTTTTTTTATTTTTATTTTTTTTTCTACCATTTCAGTTCTTCTACTTAAAATATTTTATTATCTAAGGTATTGATAATTTATTCAAAATTGCAAACTGGACAGTATAGTGCTGCTTCCAGATTCCACTTTTATAATCCAAAGAATCTTTGTGTTTAATCTTTTGTTAAACCCTAAAGTTCTTTGATGCATGCACATTATTTTCTAGTGATTGCCACCACATGAAAAGGGCGTTAATCCTCTGCTAATTAACAACTTGTTGAGGTCAATGGGGGTCAGCACTTTACATTTTTGGATTTAGTGAATTTTTGGTTCATTGGAACTTCTTGTTCTCATCCGTTCAGCTATTCCATCTTTTTTTTTTCCTTGGTGTGTTTTTTTCTATGTCAGTGATAGCATCCTCTTGCACTCTTAGCCCACTAAGTACATATTAAAATCTTTTGGTTTGAAATGGGATTCAGTTTGCTCATACTTTTTGAGTAGCTGTACTAGTTACTCTACAATCCCTTTGATTACAAAGCCTATTGCTTCATGCAGTTTAGGTGTTTTGTCTACTCAGGAAATGGAGTTTCCAGTGCTTTCGACAGTCATACTACATGTTTCACTCCATACAGCATTCCTCAATAAAAATGTAATACAATAGTTCCACAAAATCATTAACAGTTTTTAAAAGGCATCAACAAAATTCCTTTTGATAGAAAAAAATAATTGAAGAATGTCTTGCCACTTTAAAAAAAATTATTTATATAAATATTTCTTCATTATCTTATTAATCTAAATATCTAGTTAATTAAGTCCAGACAATTTTAATTTCTTTCACCATTACCTTCATTGAGTGCAATGGCTTACATAGTTGAAATTGTCATATGTCAAGAACAGATTTGTTTCTCTTTTCCAGATATCAAGAATTAAAAAAAAA
>BJBW01002419.1:48315-94843 GCA_004320125.1 Scolopax mira
GCTGCCCTAACTCTGTATTTTCTTTAAAAGTTTCTGCAATTCCAAGAAAAGTAGACAGCAAGACAGAAGATGTCTTGTTTTGCATTCAGATCCTACAAACTGGACAAAGTGCATGAGAAAAGGCATCACAGAAACAGATTAATAGAACCTGATGGGGTAGAGAGATAATATGAGCGAAACAAAAAAAAAGGAAGGGCATCAGAACAGAACAGTCCATGTCCATACAGTAATGAACAAACAGGTCTAATCTTAGTAATCTTGTGCCAGAGAGTCCGACAATTTTATCACACATTGTGTGAAAAAGCACTTCCTTCCTAGTAAAAGAATTTGATTTTTCTATCCTCAGATTAAGTTGAAGACCTCTCTCATCCCCTGTGAGAGAGACAGGGAACACAGGCTTTCCCAATCTCTCTCCTCTACAAGATTCAGTACTTTGCAATTTTTTTCCTCATGACCCATTTAAATTCTGCTTTCTTAAATAATTAATCCTAAATCTTTACAGTTTCCTTCACCCACACCCGCCTGCATTTACTTGACTGTTTGCATCACTATTTGAACACCCATATTTCTAAAATACCCTAACAAGGATGAGAAAATTCTCTTTAGAAACGTGTTCCTTAGTTTGGCTTAAAATTAAAAGAAACTGCTTAGAAAGAAAAAAACACACAAAACAAACACAGCACAGCCCTGAGATTGTCACTCATAGTTATAATTCCTTCAAAAAATCTTCCAAAAATACTAAACCATCTAAAACTGAAGCGCAGACTTGGCACACATCGGTGTAGACACTAATTACATTTTGTAAATGGTATCTTACAGACAGCACTGTATAGATGATAGACCATTAAGACAGTTTACAAAGGGAAGTGAGTGATTTTACCCTTTTGAATCTCGATTAAAGGAAAAAGAAAATAATTGCATTAATTGATTGGTTTAAAATGGTTTTGTTATCTGAAGCTCAGTAAAATCTAGCACAACAGAGGTGGTTCATGTGTATGTTTTTGACAAACGAAATTCCTCCAGGGTGCTGAAGTTCTGTGGCTCTTACTCAGCCATTCGAATGATTGGGGGATGAAGGTTTCCCTGAGGAACCCTTACATCGTTACTGAGTGCACATCTTTGGCTCCTGTTACAACAAGGCACTCATTATCTACATAATTATTTTGGAATGGTTATTTTGACTGTTGAGAACTTCTGAGATTCCATTTATGCAGATATATGTTAAAATGGAAATAGCTGAAGAAAAAACACGTGTCTTTCTTTTCAATGTTCTTTTCAGAACTTTATTAAAGAATTCTTCCCTTTTTATGAAAGTATTAACATCAACTTTTTATTCTTTCTGCTATTCATTTGTAGAAATAGATTTTAATGCAGATAAACTAGCAATTCACTTGCAAGTCAATTCTTTCTTTAACCTATTAACCAAGTAAGGAATTTCAGTGTAAATATTGGCATTAAAACAGTGCTATAATTTTAGCATTTGAAGAAGTTTCATTACTTGAGGAATTGAAGTATTTAGATAAAGTTAAATTAGGCCACAAGAAAATACATTTTTTTAAAAAGACAATGACCTAAATGGTGAATTGTGACAGCAGCCAAGTAAATAACTTAACAAGAAAAAGCTTTGCAGAATATTGATTTAATGCATCACTTAAGCAACAGAATATCTCAAACCCACATTATCCATGCTCTATTTCCCTGTACCTTGGACAGTTTATCTATTCACCTCTCTCAAAGGAACAAGCACATATTTCTACATGAATTGTTTGTCTATGATGTGCAGTTTTTAACAGTATAATAAAACTAATCTTCAATATAATTCTACTTTTGTGGAAGATACTTCTTTATAGAAATTTTATCATACCATAATTAAAATGCTACACAAATTTAACCAAGTTATATTTAAAATAATTATCGTCTTTATGGAAATGTGTCACCGCAGAATAAGGATTTTCACTATGTCAAAGGACTGAAAATTGCATTTCAACCTCATTGCACAGCATTGCACTGCAAAGCTTTAAATGCCAAAAGTCTGATACAAAATTAAACTGATTTTAAATTATGGCTTGAAAAGTTACATTCAGGAAGAAGACTGCAAAGGTAGTGCTGTCTCCTGGAAGGAGGGACAAAAACCAGGAAAAAGTACCCATTTTCATTTTTGTATCTTGTTTTGAGAAACAAGAGAAAGTATCTAGTTTTTTATAACAGTCTGTCTTGTTATCCAAAGTAAAATCTGTAAAGATTATTTCAGCCAAAATTAGCTTTTATCAGTGCTATGCAATTCAAAATGCTTGAATGACAGCTTGATGGCTAGAGAAGCATATGATTTGAATTCTGAAATTTCCTCTCTGTGGCTGTGGAGCTGCAGCTACTGCTGCCTGACTCCATGTCACCCAGCTGCCACGTCAGGTTCTGCACGTAGACAGGACTGTTTTCCCAGCATATGCTTAAATAGTTCTACCAAAGTCCTACATGAATGATGAATATTATGAATGAGGCCCTTTCCTACATGCCTGTCCTGAGAAGCATTTAAACAGCCTGTTGTCCAATAGTTTTGGTTTTCCTTGATTAAGCACTCAATTTTATGGAAAATGGGCTAAGAAGATAGAGTTACTCAGCAGGTGGCACAGGAATTGCACAGGGTAACAGAAGCCCAAAGGAAATGATGATTTTCATGGTATTCTGCAAAAATATGAATGGTCAGAACACTGTCCCTAGAACAGGGTTTGAATAATTATTTATTCATAACATTTTCAGTAATTTCCATCACTGTTACCTAGTCGCAAATATATCTCACCAGAGACCAGCAAAGTATATGGAACTAAATTGTACTGATGAAATGAATCACAGCTAAACTCCTTTCTGGCAGCAGACGTTTCACCAGCAGAGAAACTGTTTTTAGTTTTCGGGTCTCTTCCCAGTCTTAGAGGAGGCGGCCACAACGTCTTACCGATTTCCCTCCCTTCCTCTATTCTGTGGTAAAAAACTCCCAAGCTATTTGTAGTCTACCCTTTGTAATATCTACAAAGCAGATTTAAAGGAATTACACAAGTTACCTCCTGGCCAGTTTTATTTATCTTTTACAGCTAAAGGATGCTCTAAGAGCATCGCTGGAGCCTATTTGACCACCCTTAGCGATCTCTCCAGCTGAGCAGAGCAGGGAATAAGACTCATCTGTTCACCTCATGTTGATTTGTCATTTGACATCTGTGTCAGAGCAACACTTGGTAAGAGCAGACACTTTGATGCCACTGCAGCATTATGCCTGTCAGAACTAGAGCTGGGTGGACTATTTACTGTGAATAATTTATTCAGCAAATTTCACCCTTTCTTCAGTTTAAGAGTTCTCTATACATGTCCTAATTAAAAGAGATAATTGGCTTAATACTCAAGCAGTTCATTCTAACTTGTTTTCTTTGTCCAGAGGTGTCCTGAATAAAGGCAGGGGTGAAATCCTGGTGCCACTTAAGATATTGAAACCCACTCTCCTCCTTGATTTCACTAAGGTCAGGATCCCAGTCAAGGTCCCTCAAGCAAGAAACCTCCAGTTTAGACTGTGATATGTCACAAATGAGGTCCACAGTTAAATAGTGGGAGGGAACAAAAGAAACAGAGTGGGGAATGCAGAAAAAAGATATTCAGATGCCATCATGATGGCTCTGTTAAGAAAAACAAAATAAACTAACCCTCAGTAGAGATTATCTAATATTTAGGAGGGCTCAGGGTACAATTTTATTTCCCTATAAGGATCAGACAAATATGTGAACATACTTTGGTAACTGCAATTATTTGAACAAGTACAGTTTGCATTGATTTCTCTCCTCTACCCCTGCTTTCATCCCTTCTGCCTACACCTTTTTCTTTAACCACAAACAAAATCCTCTTGGGTAAAGAAATTCTTTGGTCTTTAGTGTATGTGAAATTCATTAATCGATATAGAATATATAATTCAATATATAATTAAAGATAGAATGTCATTACTAGAGTAGCAGTCCTATTCAACTATATAATAATCTATTTCTGAAAACATCTCTACCCTGCATGCACCTAGCAAGGATCAGTGCCTGAAGGCAGTATTGAACTATATTCTCTGAAATGTCTAGTGTTTTGCTAGCAATTTCAAACTCCTCTGGTCTTCAACATTCAGTCACTAAACTATGCTGCTTAAATTATTAAATCCTTTTAATTTAAATTTTCATAAGCTACCAGAAGAAAAATGCACATCCTTAAAGTAACCAATCTGGCTTCTTGCAAGGAAAACTATCGTATTAGTATTGCTTTTATGCAGTATTAACTTCCCTTAAGAAAAATATTATTTATTTCATTAAAGAGTAAAATGTGGAGGGCAGATGCTTTAAAAAAAAAGCTTTTGAAACTGTCTTGGCTTAGGACCACCCAAAATTTGAACAGAAATGGGGCAAAATACTTACTATCTTAATCCCTAAAAGACTGTGATATCAGACAAGAACAGTGAATCAAAAAATGGGAGACCTCTTTAGATCAAAATTATTGGAAAACAAGAAAAATAATCTCCAAGATATATTATATTGGTCCCCAAGCAAGACATTACTTTGAAAAAAAGTTGTAATATATTTATATTTTAACTTTGATATATCTTTACTGAAAAATAAGTTGTGACTGCTAATGACTGGTTTCCTTGCAATGCTTTAATCTCACCAATACTACTGCACTTCTGTTCCAGAGAGTGCTGTAGGGGTGCGACAATGGAGGGAATGCCCTATTTATTTTTGTTACAGATAGTGTGAAATACTTAAACATTCACCTATTCCTTCTGTGAAAAGAGAGATGCTTGATCCCAGGGAATAATATATTCAATAAAAAAATTTTTAAATTAGACCACATATGACTTTTACACCAAAAAACTTCTATGTCTGATACGTGAACTGCTAAATTCTTCACTAAGTACTGCATTGTACAAAATTTTAATACATTTCAAATTTTGAAACCAATAGAATATTTTACAGCAGAAGGGAATTAGAATATAAAGTGCCAGTTGCAGACTTCTAGAAGGAATGGCAATTTGATATATATACTATTACGGGTTAATTGAGGATGAAAGAACTTACCTGAAACCAGAAAAAGCTACATAAGCTTGCAAGAGTTGTCAGAAGCAAAAAGACCTGTTAAGGTCACCGAGTCAGAATGCCCTTACAAAGTCCTTCAGTTTTTGGTGAAAATTAGACCAGCTGAGTTTCAAGCCTATGTATTTTAGGGAAAATAATTTGTTTATACTGAAAGAAGTTATGGGAACAAGTGAACAAGGAAAGAGGATAAGAATAGGAGGATTCAATAAAACTTGAGGAAATCACCCCAAAGGAAATAAAAGAATCATTTGAAAGAAATCACCAGATTTTTTGGAATATGAAGATGTAATATAAAAATAGTTGCATTTTCTTTCAGCAGTAACTTAACAGTTACAAGGGATTTTATGTATTTTAAACTTGAGGTATATCAGGTTAAAAGCATACTTGGTTCTAGCTTTCTTGATCAAATCTTTCTGGACATCATAATTTTATGAAACTGTAACTATAACTTTAAAACTTGTGTCACTCAATTTCATCTGAACAATATTGCAGTTACCAACCCACTGTTTACATAAAATTCTGTTTTATCTAGAACTTTTCTCCTGCAAATATAGTTGTTAAAAGAATACTTTAATTTTCAGTTGTATAAACGTTGCAAAAATTTTAGAACTGATTCGCTGAAAATCTTGAATTTTTCCTAATGTTATCAGTTCATCGGAACGAAATGTTGATGAAATCTGAATTCTGCACCAACAGTCTTGTAACCAAAATCAAGTTTATAAATATAGAACAAATAATAGCTCAGAATATGCATGAATTTCAGTACATATAGGTCAAGAACATACCAAATCTGAGATGGACTTTATAGTGGTTAAATTGCAGCCAAATTATCTAAAAAACTTGACTCTAGGCAGAAAGAATGCCTGCAGAGAAAACAGGAATAAGTTCTGATTTTCACTAGTAACAGGATACCAGCTTTCTCTCTGCCTGCTGAAAATCTTCCCAATATCTCATGTGGTTTCATTCACTTTATCTACATAAATAACTAGAGGAGATGGAGGAATGAGAAAAGACTCAGCTGGAAAAAACCCCCAAACAACCACAACCAAAACAAAATATAAACCTCAAAAAGCCTCCCCAAATCAGTTATGATATTAACAGCTTTGCTAATGGTTTTTCTTTATGTAAATGATAGATAGTGCAACCTGGCCAGCTGGTTCATATACAGCACAGATGACTTGCTCAGACAGCGTTTCAGCAAGTTTCACCCCTCCTGGTGCAGGACATGAGAACAAACCTTCCTTCACAACCCTCTTATACCAGATGCATTTGAAAATCTCATGTTAGCTTACGGATGTTCT
This sequence comes from Scolopax mira, assembly GCA_004320125.1. NCBI lineage: Eukaryota > Metazoa > Chordata > Aves > Charadriiformes > Scolopacidae > Scolopax > Scolopax mira. Next base: position 54,722 of record BJBW01002419.1, read on the forward strand.
TAACAAGGCTATAAAACCATCTGCAGAATATATGCACTCACTGCAAGTGATGTATATGTTTCCAGGCTCTGGTAATTCTTCTCCATGAAATGGCTTTTGGGTGCCCTTTTCCCACTTGCCTGCTCTCAAAGATTTTCAATGACTTGACTTCTTCTCTATCTTCTTCCAGCTTCCCTGGTATGTCCTGGGTTTTTTTCCCTGATTTCTTCTTTTCTGAGGCATTACCAACATGAGGGATTTTACTAGCAGTGACTTATATAAGATTTAAACTTTAGCAGATACCACCTACTGCTGAATTATAAAAAGCAAAGGTGTATAGAACAGCAAGAATTCTCTGGCAAAGTGCAAGCAAATGCACAGTCTATGCAGTAAAGTTCAATTATTTTCCACAGAAAGAAAAACAGAAAGGCTTAAAAGTGCTGGGCAACATGAAATCTACATGGTACACACAACAGAATTGCATTTGATTTTCTAAGGAAACAATTAAAATGTTTTCAGAAGTATCCATTGATATAATGCAATACATCAACATGCAAACTGCATAACTGCCTTTATTCTATCCTAAACTTATCTGAAAGAAATTTATCTGGCTTTTTGACTTTTACCTTTCTAAATGTAGCATACATTGTTAAAAAGAAGCCAAGGGGTAAATCTCCTCCCACCAAATAGTTATTGAGCTTATATTTACACAAGAAAATATTCCTTGCTCTTTTGTGAAGTTGTTTGGGAACATACCCCATACAAAAGGGTCAAGACCATCCTACTTCTTCCCCCTCACGCCATAAGCTAATAATTCCAAAGAATGAGGAAAAGCTATTTCAGTGACTACAATGTGACTACAATGTCTAATTTACTTCAATCATCTCTATTTTTTCCTAGAGTTCCTAGTCAAGGGATGGTGAAAATTCTTAGGAACAGGACCTCTTATAGGCAGGACTTAAGTGGCCTTAACAATCTTTGCTAGATCAGGGAAAAAAAGCCCCAGACCCTCACCCTAAACCTGAAATAGAAGTCCATTCTGTCAACGGATGGAGTCACAGAAGACTAAATAGCAGTAACCGTATGGCCTCCAGACTCCAACATCTTGTCTCACGTCTTAAGCATCATCACAATGATGGTATCTGCAAAGTAATGTTATTTTCCACAATGTTCCGCAACTTTATAATGCTCTTATTCTTTGGCTCTTACAGTTATGTATTCTTCTCTAGTAACCAATAATGGAGAAAATAGTTTATTATTCAAGGAGAGTGAACACCATGTAGCCTAAGTCTTCATTTTGATTTCTTTACAATAGAGATAATAGGGAAAATAAGATGTCCACTGAAGTACATGAATCTGTGTAGATGTACTTACTTCCCTTGCTTCAGACAATTACAGTGTTAAGTATTAATTTGGTCTCTGAAATACTTTATGAGTCACAAAAGCATCTGTTTGTATTACCAAAGTCTTTGAATCATGGCTCAAGAACTGCAGGTAAATAATCATTGCTCCAGGTTCTCTATATTTTCCTAAAATTCATGCATTATTTGTTTGGGAAAAAGAGCAAAACAATACTAAACAAATTCAGATGTTTATTCCCTCTCTTTAAGTAGCTTTTTCAGCATTTTAAAATCAGAAACTAACATTCATGAAAAAGATGTATTTAAGAGAAGTCCATGTACTGGTCTTAAAACCAAAGATTTTATTGCTCTCTGCAGTAAGGTTTCTTTTATTAGTATTTCTTCCCACTTTAATTGAATTAAACAACAACAAAAAAAGTAACCAAAATTATGAAGACCACCAGCGCTGCGAAAAAAAGAAAATGTCTCCCAGGGTTTTGAGTTCTCTCTCTTCAGTGTTCTGGAGTCCAGATGTGGAAAGCCCAGTGGAGCTGAAAACATTTTTGGAGGGAGGAGAGAAAGTTTTGACGCTACTGCTGTGGCCTTATTTTATCCAAACCAGACAATTACCTTTCTTTATGAAGATTAAAAAACCAAACAACACCACCACACCCCACTTTTTATATATTATTACTAAACGTTATTTTTTAAGTGAGCCTGCTAAAGAAAAATAAACACTCTGCATCTTCTTAGCCTTACAAGGCTGCTTTCTTAACTCAGAGTAGAACGTATAGTGTATTCATCTTCTTTGTAATGCTGTTTGTCAGGTGTGTAAGTACATTTTTAAAATATTTTTTTTTCCTGCTCACATATCAAGCAAACCCATATCGATTTGCTGAAGCAATACGAGGTCACAGTTCTGCAGAGGAACATTCCCATATCTTAGGCAGCTACACCTGGAATATGGTGTTCAGCTAAGCGATGACAAGGGTGGTCAGTGAGGTGATGATAAAAGTCTATAAATAGCTTAAGAGGGTAGACTCCAAAGAGGAAGAAGCATTGTTTTAAGGTGGTCTGAACAAGTTTGGCTGGTAGAAATGAAAAGGTGTCCTGACACCCAGAACTAGGCATAAGCCGCTGAAAAGGAGCTTGTATGTTGTACGAATGCCAGCAGGGCGATCTGTCTGTGCTTGGCCTCGTGCACACCACAGGCATATAATGAATTCACTATTCCAGAATAATTATTCTGGTAAATTTCCAAGTATAGTTAAGCCCTTCAACTGCTAAATTAGGCCCCAAGTTCAACAGTCCACCAACAGGAGCCACATGCTCAGGGTATTTAGAGCTACACTAGGCAAAGTGCTGGAAGCACAGAAGAGGAGGCCAGAGAGGAGGACGGACACAAGCCCTGGCAAATCTGTCACACCTCTGCTTTCTGTGGTTCTAGGAATATGTGGGATTTGGGAAAGGTCTTTTTAATAAGGGTTAATTGGAGAAGTATGTCACACATGACTGAGTACCGTTTCAAATTACAGCTCACTCCGGCATAACTAAATCAGGCAAATGATAGAACACCAAAATAGGGAGTAGTCAATCTTCTCCCCTCCTATTTAGTTTTTCTAGTTTCATTAGTCTCAAAATTACCAAATATCAGCAATTACAGATTTTATGGAATTTGTTGCTTCTTTGAAAATATTAGTATGCCCACAAGATAATATTCCCCAGACATCCAACAGTTCTGTAAAATCTATTTTCTGTTGTCACTCAAATAATTAGTCTAGGCTTTGGAACTGCTGGATTCATTTGTCTGCTTATGTGATACATAAACTCAAGTCAGATGATCCTGAAATATAGCCTTTTCTGGGCGTAAAAAAAAAAATCTAGAACAGAAAAAACAACTACGCATTAGGCAGCCAGAACAGAGGTATTCCCGTAAAAATCATTGTACGGTCTGAAGCACTATGTTACTCTAAAAGTCAATCCCTGGACCTGAAGAAAATCGCTTCAGTTTCTCTGTGCTGCCCAAGTTAACTGCAAGCATTTCCTGACACACAGAACGCAGGCAGAAAAAGGAAAAACGTCGACTTGGGAAAAGCACAGCTTCCAATCCCCACCCACCAGCTTCAGTCAAAGGGATGACTTCAGTCCCTTTCTTAACTAATCCTGTCACTGTAAAATCCTACAGTCATTCTTCCACACATAAAGGGAAAACGGACTCACTAGGAGGACCTAGACTCTTTCAGCTTGAACTGTTAACCAATGGTGGAAATGCAAGAATGCTGAAGTTGTTCCTCCGGAGCCAATAGAGTGGATTTGTGTGTCCCACATGACTGTGTTTCCCCTGTCTTTCACATGGGCAGTATTTAGTTCAATTCAGAACTGCAGATAGTATAGCGTGCAGAGCAGCAATGGGATGTCTGAGCACAAGTGGCTGACTTCCAGGCGACTTCAGGAAGCACATTTTTACATTTCTCCTGAATTAAACTGGGATTCTGCACCCTTGACATCCTCCTACCCTCCTTGTCTCTGGAGACGGAGACAGCAACCTGCACAGCACAACAAAACTGTGAGTACGTGGTCTATTTATTTTCATTTTCACCCAGAAAAGCAAATCTAAAATTGTCAAAATGCTGTGTGCACTACAATCGACGGTTACTTTTCCTTATAAGATGAACAAGTATTTAAAGTGCTTTTCAAATTCAGAAAATTTTCTTGCATGCTTCAATAAAAGAAAAAAAAAAAAGGAAAAAAAAAAAAAGAGTTCTCCTCCAGGGCAGCGCCTGCATGCACGCTGCATGCCACACTGCTTCCTGACATAGCCAGTGTGCTGCTTTGTTCATAAAGAAAAACAAAGACAAAAAGCCCTACACATGTACGTTGTTCACTTTTATTTGTACTCTGTGTCTAATCAGGCCTGATCTGTCCCCAAGGGGAAAAAAATAAAGGCAAACTTTAACTCCGCCAGCAAGGGCAGCCCAGACTTTCCAGACATCTGACAGTTATTATAATTAGCTATGAAAGACAGCGAAGACACTTTGGGGCAAATAGCTCTTAGATTTGGAACAATGAAGTCGAGCAAGGTTCCCATCCCACCCCTTCCACGGGGGGAGGGGGAGAGGCGAGCCAACCGGGGGAGTGTTAGAAGCGGGTTATGACTGGACTGAAAAAACACAACTAGTCTAATATCTGGACTCGCTTGGCACAAGGAGAGGCTTTTTGATAAGCAACTTTAACTACCTCTAGATTGCAGCTTGCATTCGCTCCAGTCCCCGGTGGGGTGGGAAAGGACGTGGGGCTCTTCACAGCACAACGTCAGAAGGTCGGGGTGGAAGGGGCAGTGGGGGCGAAGGGGGCAGAAAGAAGAGAATATCCATAGCAAGAGACATTGCAATTGCTTCCCAGAGCTTAGCTGCCCAGATCTCCTTAAGCCCAAGTTGCTTTCTGGGCAAGATTTATGAGAGTTCTCAAACAGAAGCAACAGACAAAGCAGAGCTTTTTTTTTTTTTTTTTTTTCCTTCTTCTTCTCCGGAAAAGAAATTGAACCCAGATGGATAACTGTATAATCAGAAGCACTGATTTGTATTTTTGTTCTTTTTTTTTTCCCTTATGTGTTCATAAGACCTTTAATAAGATCTGTCCCCCTCCTCCTCTCTGCCCCGGCCCCTTCTCACCCTCCTCCCCTACCAAAAGTTAGATTCTGAAAACTACGATCAGAAGGGAAAAAGCAAAGACAATAGAAATCTGACTCGGTCCTGGCTGGGCTGGATCTTTAATAAAGCATGAAGTGAAAACAGTTTCTAAGTGAAAGATGAGCAGACTTCTTTTTAAAAAAAATTAAGTGCAATAAGGAGAAATTGTTGAAAGACTCCAGACGCTACTAATTATGGCTTAAATAAATCTTCCTGGACAGATGTTTGCTTGCTCCCACTGCGGTGAAAGGAACGTTAAAAGAAGCATTTTTTAAAAAAAGGATTTGATGTGAGGTTTTTTTACGTATGGTTTTTTTTGGTTTCTTTTTTTTAAATACACCCTTTTATTCTTTGTCTGCCCTCCTGTTATCTCCCCCTCCCCCAACCGCCGCCCACTGTGAGCTGAGACACCTGAAGGCTAGACATAATGATCAACAGAGCGCTGCGCTCGCCTGTCTGGATTCCAGCCAGATTTTTTTTTTTTTTTTCCTTTTTTTTTTTTTCTTCCCCTCCACAATCAAGGAGCCTGCACGCAATGCACGGCAAGCCCCTCGCTCTGCTATGTGCAGATCAGACAGAAGTCTGAACCGTGCTGCAAGAAAGATTAAAGACAAACACAAGCCTTTCCTCCTTATGTTGGCCAGGCTCGGTTTCAACTTCATTGTGATTTGCAAAAAATACGAAATAAGAAACTTTGTAAACATATATCCGTGTTATTGTACAAAACATGCCCATATGTGCATACACTTTCCAACACTGTAACCAGGGGCATCCACCGTTTCCCTTTTTACAGCAGCTTCTACTCTAGCTTTACAGCCAATGCAGTATTTCACGTTAAGTTCATGCATCACTTATATAATTGCCGTGTAGCTCTCAAATACCCTGTAAAGATTTTGTATACGTATGCGATAGACCACGTAAACACAAACAGCTAGAGTATGGAGTCCTACGTCTGAAAGGCGGACAAACTGAAACACTTGAACATATTTAGGTTTAAAGAGATTAGTGAGATCTCCTCGACAGTTTTACGGCAGTTTTAAGCAAGGCAGGAGCAAAGTGCTTTGTGAGTAGGTTGCCTTCAAACCCAAGAAAGGGAGCGTGGCCGGGGACTATTTTAGTTAGCTGGCCTCGCAACCCCCGGCCTTCCTGTTGCCACAGCCAGAGAAACGCCGACTGGCCCAGTGTCATCGTGCCAGAAAGTTGGTCTGGGGAATGCAGTACTCCCCAAAATAGTTGCTCTCCGTTTGGTGTGGCTATGGGTGGGGTTAGCACAGACATCCAGGGAAAAGGCAGAGTCAAAGCACTTATTCTATTTCATTTTTAAATGTATGCTGCGCGGGCCTATTTTCTAAAGGTTTTTGGAATTGCACTGTTTTATGGTACAAATTATGGCATGATACAAATGGGGATTAATTTTTGCTTGTCAACATGAACTTTGCGAAAAAAAATTGAAAGAAAATACAGTTTTATGCACACATGGAAATATACACGTGTAACTGCTTTTAATTTACTCCCTGAAAAGGCTACATTTTAGTCATACTAACGGATATCTTAAGAGAAAGATAGGGGTTTTCTACCTTTTTTCTTTAATATTGCTAATAAACACTATTTGAAAAGGAACACAGCATAGGTATCCCATAAATTTAGTCTTAAAAAAACCGTTCCTTTCCAAATAGCAGCAGATATACAAACAAAAGGTTGCATAAAATGTCAGCAATATCCACATGCAAGGTAAAGGTTCTAGAAAAGAGAGAAATTTAGAGAAGGAATTGAGAGCTACAGTTGAATTTGTATTGCTGTATTACTTTTTTTAAACAAGGGATTTAACACTTTTCTGAAGGAACATTTTATATACCTTATATGAAATATACAAGCTAACTCAACGCAATGGTCATATATGAGAATTATATACTTGTAAATTACATGTATATACACAAGTTCACTAGTATTAAACGCTAATTTCCTTTCTACTTTTTCTGGTATATTATGCTTGAAAAAATAAAATTTGTCACTTATTTTTATCAAATGTATTTTGAAATAATGCCTGCAGCTACATTTTGAAGTGCTGACTTTTATTTTCTTAAGGTAATGACAATAAGCAATCCTATTTTTATCCATTTCCTAAAGACTGAAATCCTACGTAAATCGATTCCTCTAAACTTTAGAAGTGATTTATACACTACCATGCATTAGAAAGTATATTTCAACCAGCAATTTATATATTGTTTGTTAATGCAAAAGAAATGACTAATCACACAAGAGTTAAGCACTAAACCTGAGCATATGAGTACAGGGCCTCCATGTTTAGTTCCACACACTCCCCTTCTCCCAGTAATGTCTCTTGGTTTTTGCGAATGCTGGGTGTTCAGCAGCTCCCACTAAAGCAGGTAGGAGATACAAATGCCCAGCATTTTTGTAAATATGGCATTTTCTTTCCAGCTGCTGTTGTCCAGGCACCTGAGATTTGGAGCCATGTGTTTTAGCTTTCTATGCAAGGAGTTTATTTACCTAAATGTGAAAAATTCTGATCTGTGGTATTTTGCTGACATCCTTAAACTTTAAATAGTTGATGTTGAAACAAAGCAATCATGGAAGCTTCTGCACATTTATGACTCCACTCCTTAAAAATTAGATGTCTGTTACAGCTCATCTTTTAGCCTATGGCCTCCAATTAGTTGTACAAACTCCTTGCTGTTATTAGCAAAAACTTCAGGTTCTAATTTCTTTTTTTAAACTCTCCTCTCTTCCCGCCATGCTTCCTCTTGTTGCATGCTTGTTTGACCCTTTCCTAGTTCAAGCAGAAGTGCAAATTTTAATCATAAGAATAAAACACACAGGATTACTTCCAAAAAATTGGTTGTTTCACATATACCTTTGTATAGCAGTAACTTGAGAGCCTACCAGAAACATAAGCACTCTCAAAAAGGTAATGGGGTCAAACGAGCTCATGCATTACAGATAGGAACAAATGCACATTGCATTTTTATAGATAAAAAGTACAGAGTGTTTTAATGTAAACAGATTTCTGTTTGATATTTTGGCAAACTGTTGCAAAGACCAAACTACGGCTGAGCCAAAATGACTTTCAGCATGGTACAGTTAGACCAGATGGCCACGTGTTCTTTTCTTATTTAGATGAGACTTTTCCTTTCAATAACATCTTTCTTCCTGACCTGCTTAAAAATTCCAGCGAATGAAATCAGCACAGGATTTTCAATTCTAATTGACCATGTGCAGAGGAAAGGCCAGTAGAGAAATCAGTAGGGCCATTGTAAGGCACACTGCATCAATCTCCCCTTTGTCCTGAATCTTTTCTAGCATGAGCTAAAATAATTAAGAATATTTAATTTATATTATTTGTACAGCAGCAAATCTAGTCGCGTTCAGGCAAAAATCATGCAAGTTCCTCTTTTACAAATGAGTGCAATGAGGAATACACATGTCTATCTCACACCAGACAAACAGGTACTCAACATCATTTTGTTGCCAACTATTTAAGAAAAAGAAATAAAAACCCTCAAGCAGAGAGCAGAAAAAAAATATAAAAGGAAAGGTGTGGTGAATTAAATACTGAACTGTTCTGCTTGTCTTTTTTAATGAAGTCAGAAAATGCATAGAATAGAATACCTCTCAAATTAAAAAAAAAATTAAATTAAAATGTTAGAAAAAGATAACTTTCTATTATCCAAAACTACCACCCTTAAAGCATCTTCAACTGTCATTAATTTGCCTATATAGATTTTACACACACATACCCCACCCACACTATGTGAGGTGGTGATCACAGTCTCAGTTGTGTCTCTGTGATCCACATGCAAAATACAGATTGTAAATACTGTACATATCACACAGAAGCCCTACCTACAGAAATATGCACACAGATGACATCATTACAGTCTTGCCTATTTTACTTGGATTTAGTGAGATAACTGTGGAGTAATATAACATTACGTATAGATATTTACCAAGTAGAGTGTGCAAAAGATGCACCAGGTCCTACCCATGTATTTACATAAGCAATGGATAAGGTAAGTGGGTAAAACAAATCCTTTAGAAAAAAAGGAGGGGGAAAAGACCAGTCGAAAGCAATACAGAGCAAGCTCGTTTTGCTGTTGGAATTCGTTGGTTTGGTTTTTTACACAAGGAAAAAAAATTAGCAACAAATTTCTTATTTCTGTACTATTTTGTATAAATTCCCTCTACTATTCGCCGTTTAGTTTAACATTACACTTGAGTGGTTGATAGTTTCAGATTATCACTATAAGCTTGAATCTAGAAACAGCCCAATAACCCTGGAAAATCATTACTGAAAGATAATTGTGAAAATGGTTTCAATAAGCTAGGCTTCTTTTCTTAAGTTGAATCAGGTCTTCATTAAAACCCCAATCACTTTTAAAATGTAACGTGAAAAACAATCCAGGAGAAAATGCAGTGGGCACCATGGCCTTTGCTATATGTCAAGCATGCAGTCCAAGTAACACGTGCATGAAGAAACATGCCTGAGAACAGAAAACAAAGCACAGACTTTGGGACTGGCCAGGCAGACATGGTAAAAGGTCTGGTTTCAGCTCTCCAGCAAGATGCTTTGTAGCCTTGGGCAAATCATTTAACTGCCTGGCTTCTCATCTACGTCATATTAGTAGAATTCAAGTTTTGAATGCATGATTATTATTGTGAGGTCGGTGTTGAGATACCACAGCAAAGGGCACTGGAGACACCTCAGATGCTTGAAAAGAACATAAAATCCCAGACAGAACAATAGTGTTTTTTGTTGTTGCTGTTATTAAATAAAGTCATTTTTTGGTGTGGTATTTCTATAACTAGACAAGATACAAAGCCTGCATTCTCAGGAGGTTCACATAACGCAGTTCTAGCTTAATTTTCTTAAGATTTTCCTTGTACTTGAACTTTCACGTGTTTTGCTAACACACAACAAAACATCAGAATATAGGATAAAAGGAAGATACTACTCCATCTCTAATCCATATGAAGTGCTGTCATGGAATGCCTAATTCTAAAATGCTGAGTCCTATAGAGTAATGGCTTATTTAAGAGACTGTCCCATGGTACTGCAGACTGAAATGCTGCACTGCGTGACCAGGAGTGCCAAAACCTGAGCCCTAGACATTTACCGCCTCCAGTATTTGTGCACCAAGGGTCTGATCTTGTAATGGCCTTGAGCATGTTCTTGCTTCTAAAGCCTGAAGTTGATCTAATGATCTGTTCAGGAGTTGTAAAAATTAATTAAGAAAATGGCAATGAGGCAGATCTGCTGGTCATCTCAGCGGGTTTGCAGAAGGGCTGGGGTAGTGAGAAGTGGGTGAGAGGGAAATATCCTGTGTGGAAGCAGGGCCTTGTGCAGTGCTCAGAACAGGGAGAGGAAGTCAGCAAAGTGTGCACAGTTACATGCAATTGCTGGGCTGTATTTCACCAGCCAATTTTTACTGCCAAAGCTCTAGACTATATTAGGAGTCTGTCCAGTCTCTTAAGCCATGGGATGTGGCTAATGGGATCAGATAAAATGATTAAAATCAGTTTGGTCTCATGATTTCAGCTAGTAAGCATAATAGATGCAAAACTGAAAGACTTAATTGTATGATAAAAGTACAAACACCTCTTTGTGTATTTACCTCTACATTATTCCAGTTTAGAGAAAAAACTGCTGAGGGTTTGTTTGTTTGATTTTAAAAAATAAACAACCTAAAGAAAAGAAAACAAAACAACCCAACAATGGTAAGCAAGATAATTATTTTCTTGCAGCATCCCAGTTGAAACTGGCTTCATCTATCCAAACAAAAAAGCTCACAAGTTGTAAAAACAAAATTTATAATGCCATCCCATGAAATATTTTACATAAAGTCTCTGGTTAAGAATCTTCAGAAACAAGGATGCATTTAAGTTACTTACATAGCTTGATAACTGCCTTTTTTATTTTAGAGATAAAAAACTGATACTTTCCCAGAATGTGTTATCCATCCACTGCATCTGTGCTACTGTTTTCAAGCATTTCTTTTTAGTTCATTTGAAGCCACTATTCTAAGAGAATAATTTACAAAAAAAAAGGGGATTTTAAAATATGGGTAGTCTAGTGTATGACAACTGTGAAGAAAAGCAGTTCCCAAGGTTGATTAAAAAACATAGAAAGGGTTAAAATTTCAGATCTTTATGTAAGAATTAAAAATGAAAGGAGAGTTAAAAAGGGGGAGAACGGGGGTGTAGGGGGGAAGAGCTAAGCTGCTGGTGACTTGAGTGTATTTATGGATTACTATGTCCTGAAAAGAAGAAAACCAGAGTTGTAAGATGACACTGCAGGGGTTGTCTGGACTTTTCACCGAGTGTAAAGTCTGTTTAGTCAGTGTCTTAATGCCTAATGCTGACCTTTGCCCTCTTCACTCCTCCCTGCTCCAGGTGCAACATTTTTGCAAGTGCTTTAACATTATTGGAAAGTTTGTGCAGGTTTCACCCGCTGCAAAGTGCACAGAGGATTTTACACAACAACCACCACCATTACACACATCCAATGTAAAGGCTTAGCACACTTTGGTTTTTTTTATCCTAAGAACACACCATGATTTGTTTTACACATTTTCCGTTATTAGTTATTACTGAATTAAATTAACAAAACCAAAAGCTTCTTTGTAAGGGTATGCCATTTGCATAATTCTATACAGCAAGATAATGTTTAAACTCGTGTCACATAGTCCCTGGCACTGTGAATTATAGCAGGAGTATGCAATGTACACCGGTAATGTTATTGATCTCTGCTAAATTAATTCATTTTGCTATGGAAATGGCAGACAAAAAGAGAACCCATTGCTACAAAACAGCCAAGGCACTTCAGCTGATTTTCCTCAGAAATAACTTGATTTCTTGTACAGTTATTATTTATATTGGGACTGATAAAAATTTTAAAGAAAAACACAACAGTTCTACAGAGTAATTATAAAAAGAGATAAACTACATAAGGTCAGCATATTTTCAATTTTAATTTACAAAAATAAAGATTGTAGTAAAACGTATACTAAACATGAGATGCTATAAATTCTACAGCTGTCAGTGATGCAGATAATATAAAAGATGGCACACATGTATGTAATGTTTATTCATGTATGCTTTATATTTAGTAGATGGCTGCTAAGATTTTTGAAGGCTTGCAATTTGACTTTGCTGGAGAGAAAGCATAAGCTGGGTACCATCATCTTTGAGACTATTACAGGTTTCACGTTATTTCCAAAAAAGCTTACCATGGGTGTTTCCTGCCACTGCAGGTACGGAACCCATTTTCCTCGTATATATTGTGTTGCAGGACCGACAGCTACGTCAGATGTAGCCCTGGTATTTAAGATCCATAAGTTTTCCACCATATGATATCATGTACTAAAATGCACACTGTAGACTGTGCTATAAAGTATACTGGAAATACAGGACTGTCCAGTAAACATTTCCTGCACTTTGTGATCCATACCAGCTAACTATGCCTAAAAAAATTTTAGAAATTATGATTCAGACATTTAAAGACTTTAAATAACTAACTGACTTCCCCCACATTCTTTCCTCTCTGAGCTATGCTGCAAAATACTCATTATGTTAAAGGAAAAGAGGAAAAAAGATTTGTTTAAAAGAGGTGAATAGCAGCAGGTAGTCTTTATGGAGAACCTTATTAGTCAGAACTGTCTAGCCAAAATAACCCAGGGTAACACCTCTTCTGGCTACAGTATTACTTCCAGGTGAGACTTGAATAAAAAGAGGTTTGATGAGGGTTTACATTTAGGGAATTTCCCTGACAGAGATGCGCTTGCATCTGGAGTAAAGCATTTATATTACTGGATTGCCTGTCAGTTATGACAAGCAGCCTGCATTATACTGCGTCTTTCTAAAAGAATATTTTGAAGTTTCCCTATGACATCTATAGATAAATTAATTTAAACCATCTTCATTATCTAGATAGCTTTAGGGGATCTGGTTTTGGAGGAGTTTTTTCTTCAAAACAAAAATACCTTTGACTTCATGGGTCTTACTACACTAGTTTATTCTAGGGGTAGGCATAGGTCAAGGGATCAAAATATTCTGGGAAGTGTCCCGAAACAGTTTTGTTATGTTCTTTGATTTTATTTGTAACATTTGTACTACAAGAGAATCAAGAGAGAAAAATATGAAAAATGGTTTATTGAATGACAGCCTATTTCTAGAGCTGGGCAGCTTTATCCCAGCACAAACAGTGCTCCTGTTCACATTGCAGCTGCTAACAACTCATCAACACTCCTTGTTTAAGAGAAGGATACAATTAGAAGTCAAAACTTTAAAGCAACCTGAAATGTTATTATTGTAGTAAGCTATGCAACTGGGTTTGATTTCTAGCCAGATTGTATCCCTTTGCTCCTGACACTGTTTACAAGACATATTTAGTGCAGGTGGTACTCTCCTTAATTTCACTGAAGGTCAAGTGTACTTGTCATAATTGTATTTTTCACACAGCTGAGAATTCAACTGCTTCTGTAGACTGAAAACAGACATTGCTTCTCTGAAGGAAATACATAGGACTGAAGAGTCAGACTTTGAAACAAACAGAATTAAGTAATCTTTCATACTGTTTTCTCCTACTATCTCATCAAGATCATCACTTTTGAGGTTGCTGTGTATGAGTGGAAGCAGCCATTGGTACGTAGAGCTAACTTCAGAATCCTTTGTCTGGAAAACATAGTTTCATTTGTCCTGCTCTAGGTGGCTGCGATGAATATTCTGCATGACTGCAGCCTGAGATTAAGTTCTTGTCACGTTTGTAAATGACTGATTTGACAATGATTTGCAAGTATAAAGTTGAATGAAAAGCTGAAATAATTCAGCTTTCTAATCTAGTGTAGAGAATAAAATAGGTAACAAAAATATAAATTTAGTTAGTCTTCTGCTATTTTGAAACATCAAAATTATATATTTCAGAGAAGACTCATATAAAGCTTATCGTCTGGGAAATCTAAACTGATTTGTCACAGTTACACGTGATACCAAAATCTACACAAAAATAATAGCCTATTAGAAGTAAAACACTATCCTTGTGTCTTCATTCATTTACCCTTATGAATTATCAGCCTCTTCTACATGCAATAACTGCACCTAAAATACAGGAAATTGTCAATTGAACCTGCTTTTTCTGTGAATTAATGTTTCTATTATCTTCTGACTTACAATCAGTCCTAATGTCTTCACATTTTATCTGAAGAAAGGAAATTAAAGCAAACCATGTCTGATTTGTGATTAGTTCCGAAGTTCCTTTCCATGTCAGTTGAAACAAGCCATAACAAAACCCAAAAGAAACCCCAGGTGTCTCCTTCTGTAATTCTTATATAATACTTCAGTCTTGCGTAACACTTAAAAACCAGTTTTCTTCCAGTAAATGACTCCCTAATACATCCTACGCATAGAGGAGAAGAAATCTTTCCTTACAGACCCGGTGCACCATCAGGATCAGAGCTCAGGTGTGCTCCAGAGCATTAGATCACAAAATTCTAAAACTAGAGATAGATTTCCCTTGTGAAATCCATCTTTTGGTGACCTGCTTCTAACTTATTTCTTTTACCTCCACCCAAACCGCTTCTTTAAGCCACTCTGTCCTCAGTCTCTGTATCCCTCTGCAAAGAGTGTGAAAGATGTAAAAATCCAAACTATTTGACATAAATATCAAAATTACTCCAGGTAGGATGAAGTTTTTTTATTTTACTTACAAGCATAAACGCAAGTAAAATAGTACCTTTTTGTGAGGCAGTTAATTTTCAAAGATACATAAATATTTTTATTAAATTGACGCAAGAAAGATTAGGATTTCAAATCTCCATTTAAATTATTAGTGAAAACCTCAAATAAATTATCATTTGGCAAACTTCTTAGTATCTCCTTCATATTTTTCCTACTTGCAAAATTACAGACAAGCAAAATGGTATGGTAAAGCAAGCATCGTCTCCTGAAATTTCAGTAAACCAAAATATGGGACACTGTTATTTCAATCTGTGGAATTCATCTGACATCTTGCTTCTAAATCTAAGCTTCTTCTTTCCTCACCTTGTTGGTGGCATATTTTAGATTTTTGTTTATTACTATTAAATTTTACTGGTTTATTTTATGGTTAAATCTACATTTCAATTCTACAAAACACATTGTTAAAAACAAAAAAAAAAAAAAGAGGAAAAAAGATTCCTCTAACCAATATCCTCTGCCAGTTTTATAGACATATTTCAGGGAACAAAGTTTATATAATTTCATTTAGAGAGTCATTCATTATGACTATTGTACCGGTATTCAAGCAGAATTTTTCAGGGTCAGTAGCAAAATTTGATAAAATATTTTCCATAATAAATAAATAGATAGAAACTGTTGATCACATTAATGGAGGAAATGAAACCTGAGTTACGTAAAAAGCTGATAAAATTCATGTCTGTTTCAAAGAGGAATTAACAACTTTTTTGCTGAAAGACTGGTTTAGAATTGTACAACCAAAAAAAATCCTGAACTGTAAGAAAGAAATAGGTCAAAGGAAATGGGAACTAACACTGAATGGGCATCAAGTTCATGAATATATTTCTTGGTTGCATAACTGTGAGTTGGTTCCACAAGGGAGATGATAAGACACCTGTACCCATGCAGGTCATACCCCTGGCACAGGGGATCACATTTAACATGATCCCAGCAGCTTGAATGGGTTAGGCCTCCATTGAGTGTTTCCAACACACATGAACATCCCTGGTAGAAGGGGACTTCTGCCTTGCACACAGATTAGGAGAACATCAAGGCCACTGAAATCACCAGAGGGACTTGGCTGAATTTGCAAACTTTTTATTGCATTAAGACTTAGCTCTCTAGGCTGTTCTCCTCCAATGCCCCTCTGCTGGGTAACACACTATGCAATGCCTATATCCTATCCTTCTCTTCCCTTCTTTGGGATTTACACAGAACAGGCAGCAATTATTTCCTGCTGGATGCCCTCAGGATTCACTGCATGTTTTGGACATTGCAAAGGGAAAGGACAGTCAAGAAAATTTGAGACTTTTATGGGACAGGGAGTTGTGGCCTTTGGCTACAAGATCTTAATGAGCTTCCAGCTCCTTTTTTCCTTAGCTCTCTACGACAGGAGGTGGCAAGCATAGTGAAGACTAGAATTGTGCATCCCTCCTTGCCAAAGATTTGTCATACAGTATTTTTAAATTTAGAAACTTAGCTTGGCTGGCATTTCTTCTACCGCACGAATGTAAAATAAGTGAGGTTAATATAGCGTGAAAGAGAAATGTGGGGGAGACCTACTTCTCATTTTTTCTGTTTGAAAACTCATACTTTATTTCATGACAAGCAATAAGATTCACTGAAAAAGGCATTCTGCATTGAAAGATATTGGGCATTCTACAGTATATGAGAATATTTCTGAATGAAGAATTTCTGTATTGTTTTCCATTTCCTTAATAAGGCCTCAGACTGTACCAGCTGTCTAAACATATTTACAATCTCTCCACACTGTTGAAAGCCCACTGTAGTGGAATTTGTGTAAGAGTCAAAGGTAGCATAGTTGAAGAGTTTTTGGTTTGGTTTGTTTTTTTAAGACACAAGAAGATATCCATATATTTTCTGCAAGTTTGCTACAAGTATAGCTGGCTCATTATAGAAACGCTTGTTAATTTAAGAGATACAACATTTCTGAGAGTCTTCTAGCCACTTGGCAAATTTTTTTTAAAATTTAGTGCTACATTCTGCAATTAGCTTTTGACTTACCTACTTTGTCCTCTACTGCCCTCTTTTCCTTTTTTTTTCCCTTGCAAGATGCTAGTTGAGCCACAAAAGCAAACCTGGTATCTCCCAGTGTATTTGCCAAGTTAATTTTATGTTTCCTTACTTGTTTAAGTTGGGGAAAAAAACCACCCAAAAACAACAACCCACATATTGGATCAGATGACACATCCACATCCTAAACCAGGAGTTAAGATGAGATCAGATCAAGCTTACCTAAAAACAGATAAGCAATTACTGAAAAACCAATAGAGCATATTTATCACCTTAAATCAATTGCTCAAAATTTGACAGTTAATATCTTTTCTTAAATTGCTATTTGAAGGTTCCCTCCCCCATCCTCCAGGAAAGACATCTGGCTAACATTGAATGGAGTTTAGTGTTTGAACATCCCATCTGGTTTCATCATGTTAACACATGATTCCAAGTCATTCAAGAAGTATGAACAATGGATATTGTATTCCATATAGTGCCATGTGGATTTAATCTTTAAAAGATGGTGGCACTGTAGAATTCAACCTTTTAGTTAAAAGTCAAAACACTTCATGTACTGAAAACTTATTTCCAATAGCCTCAGAAAAGCCTCACATTTTATCCTACTCTAAGAACGACAAGCAGACAATGTCTCCCTCATACAGTGCCATTCCCATTATTATCTATCATAATACCTACCTTGAAAAATCAAGAACATATTTCCTAAACATGGCAGTGAAAAGCAACATTAAGACAGACTTTTTCATGAAAATACTCATTATTTTCATCCTGAAATTACTTCCAGATTGCTTAAAAACAAATGCAGAAGTTTGCTGTGAGGCAAATGGAAGTTGGGCACCTTTGCCTTCCAGAGGTGGTAACTCTGCCTTTTACTGAGATTAGCAAAATCTACAAAGTCTCTCTTCAAAACAAACGGTGAGTAAGCGTTTTCTTCAACAGACCAGCACTAATCTGTCTCAGTGATGCTGAAAGATCGTCTCATTTCTCTCTCTCCTCTTTAATAGAAATTCAAATTTCAGTTAATAACATTTTTTATTCAAATACTTATTTTCCATTTAATTCTTCATAAGGGTGATTGACCCATTTTCCTGTAACACTGATTTTAACAGGTATTTTCTGTATTTATTAAAGGATCCCTGGTAGGAGCAAATATCCAATAAGTGAGTTATTATGAGAACTTAATAGAACTGATTTCAGACTGGGAAAGAATCATAGAAGCCTCAAATAAAAACAGGTACTTAAGTATTTCCAGGTATTTAAGTCACCTAATAAAATTAGATTACTTCATTTGAGCACTTTGGAAAGTGAATGGATTTTACCTGCTAGAGCAAGAAGATGGGGAAGTAAATACAAAGATTTGGGAGAGAAACATCTTTTTAGGGAAATCAAGCAGGACAAACATGCTTTCTAATTTGTACAACATCTGTGGTCATATCATTTTTAAATCAGATTGCTGAATCTCAACTCATATTTTATTTTTGGATTTAAGATTGGATTTCTTATCAAAAGTCCCTAGAACTGGACCAGGAAAAGGGACCAGTTTATCTTCAAAACTGTGAAGCCAGAGTCAGAGCTGTATAACAAGACATTATAGATTTGGCTGAAGAGAAAAGAAAAAATTATGTGGAGGCTGATAAAGGAGATTAAATTACACCATCCAATTTTTCCTGAACTCTGTTGAAATGTAACCTTTAGTGTCACCGTAATTACCAGCCAGCTCACAGGCTGAAGTAAGTTAGACAAAAGTGAGCAAGAAAAGCTAAGGGGATCTCATGACAAAGATTTTCACACCAACACCTACATCAAAATTGTTGAAGAAACTACTGATGATGCTTAAAATCTCACTTTGCATTGTCTGGAAAATTTATTTACCTGCTGTTTGGTTTAAGTGGACAAAACCTATCTAGAGGATCAGGACTACTGTATTTGAAAATGGAACATTCATGGGAGGAAGAAATGGGTTCTGGTTTACTTTATGGAAGTGAATGAGATCCTTGTGGGACAAACCAGTTAAGTTCACTGCAAAACAGGGTTGAAGGTTAGCTGTACCGGCTGGAGATTTTATTTAAGCTTACAGACATCATCTAGATTGTTGAACTAGTAGATTTGACAATTCAGCAGATGACTATAAGAGAAGATACTGAACTCCCAAATTCATGATAAGAACTATAAAATGCAAGATTGGAATAGACATGATCAAACATTGCTGTTTTTAATATAGTATCCTACTGTTCCTACCATCTCTAATAACTAAATCATTAATATATTAGTTACTATGTTCATTGATGACCACCTTGATTTTACAGAACTAAAAGAGAATCGTTCATTTCAATTTGCAACACTTCTACCAACTCTTTTCAAGTCATTCGGGTTGAGAACTTATTCAGCTCAGATTCATGCAAGCTATAGCAAACAGCCTGTGTCAGAAAGTTTTCATAGTCTGTTTGTCTGATTCAAGTAGTCTGTCTAGAAAGGCATTCCTTTTGAGTACTCAAAAATTAATCATTCAGTTCCCTATGTTGGCAGGCACAGAGTCTCCAAAACACACAATGGTTTTCTGTCTATAATTATTAACATAGAAAATATTAGGTACCTCCCTCCATCATCTGTAACACCTGAATTACTACAAGCATTTGTCATGCACTAAACAAAAAAAAGGAACACTGAAATACAGGACTTCAGGAAACTGAAGTCTTAAACTGACCCTGCCTGAAAACACTTTTAAAAGATTTTAGATTTTTGTAGCCTTAAGACATGAAAAGCATGTAAGATCCTTGCCGAAGACAAACAACTAAAAAAAACCCTGTCTTCTAGAATTTAGGCATTTGAATAAATATTATTGGTTCCATAGAAGCATTTTGCACAATTTGATTTTTTTTATAGTCTTTTCTGCCTCTCTGATTGAGAGTTACAATTTGTTCTACACACAATTGCTTGTGCTTAAAATGTAGCAAGAAAAATTCGAGGATGTAGCAAGAGTTTCCAAAGGCAACAGAATTAATTCAAATGCTTTAATGCAATTTAAACCATGCTGGCCTAGAGAGACAACACAAAGTTGGTGTCAAATATTTCTCAAGATTAGCAATACATCCATTTAACAGTAATACAGCACCTGATGGAACTCTTTTTAGTAAATTAGTTGGCTCTCTGATTTGCAAGAAAGTCTGAGATATCAATGGTGATTTTGTAGTTCTTGAACAGAGCAATGAGTGTTTATTTTTAGAACACTGTATTCAATCATCTTGCTCTTACCTATGATGTTTAGCTGCATAAATAAAACAGAATGCTCTCACCTATTCTGCACTGGGGGTGTAGAAGTATCTCAGCAGTTTGATTTCAGTTTCAGCAATAAGAAAGAAATAAGTGGTTTTATTGAATAAGTTTACTCTTGCTGGATATCTACACAAAGCTACGACAATTAACTGAAACTAATGGATGGTCCTAATATAAAGCCTTGCAAGGATATTTTGAGTTCTAAATTGGACTTTGATTATTTGTAAGTCATGGCTAGCACTATGGAGGCTCTAAATATGTTATGATCCAAACAACTAAATTAAAAATTAAAACTCATCGCCCTTCATTAATGTAACTAAGACCTTTTTGCACTGCAGACATTTGAAATCTCCCTCTTGCTAATACAATCTTGTTCTCTACATATAAATGGCAAGTTTCCAATTAGGGGAATACATGTGCTGTGATGCAAAGGAAAATAAGTAGATGTGTCTGTATGTATTAACTATAAGTCTGAGTATTGTCTAGTACAGCTGGAATGAAAAATACTCCAAAACCAGCTAATTACAGCTACAGGCTTTATTATTATAAGCAAGAGCTTTTGTGAGCTAGACTTACATTCCTCACTACATCTTATTTCTTGTTTTTCAGTCTCACTTTTTTCCTTCTTCCACTAATTCAAACTCTTGAAAATAAAATTGTGTCAAAGCCATTAAAACAGAAAAAAAAAAAAACCAAAAACACCAAAACAAACCAAACTAAAAACTTAAAACAAGGCAATATATCAAATTATAGAAGAAACACCAAAATTCTCTTTATTCATTCCATTACCTCTCTGGGTGAGCCTTTTAGTTGTTTCTAGCCATACATAGAACACAATTCCAACATAGACAGCAGAACTTCATTAAAATATCTAATAAATAAAACTCATTAGCATTGATTGAAACACTTTTGCAAAGCTTCCTTTTCCCCTTCTTGGGGGAGGAAAGAACAAGTTACTGGTGAAGCCAGCAGGAGACCCAGGTTCATCTGGGCTCCTGGCTCCAGATTCAGAATCATGTGATGTGAGAAACTTCTCTTTGCTTACTCCTTGACTGCCAAGTGGTGGAAAGGTATATTATTTCCTTTTATTAATTGTATTATAAATCAAATCTAATTGAGGCTATTTTGAACATTGCTATACGTAAAAAAAGAATCTGGGTAATTCTATATGGTAAATCATACACACAGTTGTATATCACCCTCAAAACCTGGCAGTGGTAATCTAGATCAGGATACTGAGGAAAACATACGAAGTTAACAAAACTAACAAACCCCATACGTTCTCTCTCTATCTGTATTTTCTGTCCAAGTATTGTAAGTATCTTAACCATCTAGAAGGTCACCATATTTGTTGACCCTGCAAAAATAAAAATATAACTATATTTTATTCATCCTCCTCTCTAGGTAAGAATGAGACTTAGCATAACTAAATTTTGTGGGCTCTGTAATTTGCACATGGCTGTGCTGCAACCTCTCCTTATGAAATGCTTAGCATCTTCTTGTGCCACGCTACTCAGCATAAGCTGCTTTTCTGCAATTCACAGACCACTTCTGTATAGAACCCTTGCCATTTTTCATTTGCAAAAGGAACTACATGAAGTGATAGAACTTTCAGAAATGGAAAAAAATGTGTCCTACTTTTAACTTAACAGAAAGTGGCATTTCAACTTATAGCCTTGCCAGTGCTCTTGTTAGTAATGTGATGTGATGTGTCATGTAGGTTGAAGTGAAGTTGTTTGCCTCGAGGATCAAGTGCAACTTCTCACCGAAAACGTAAGAAGATTTCACTTCATATTTGACTCCTAATTCACAAGTAGTGCAGTCTTTGGATATCAGCTTTTCTGTCAGGCTGGAAGATGGTGATTCATGAAGTTAAACTTCATGTGGGGTTGTACCATTTTTAAAGGAAGATCCTTCAGAAAAAATTTCTAAGGATTAAAATGGAATTTATGGTCAAAACCATAAATTGACTCCAAAATAGCTGTTTGCCATTCAGCAGAAAATTGAGTATTTTAGACAGATCTCTTAATTCTTCCTAAATTTCTGTGAAATTTAATATGGAACAGAACTAGTTTTGAACAGTGAACTTGAAACACTGAGTATATTTATCAGTTTACCAGTTTAAAAAGTAGGAATGAACGGTATATAGTGATTCATTTCTATACATGAATGACTTCACATAAATTAGCAATCTAGCATTCAGTTATCACATACATTCAACATATTGAGTCATGTTACTTTATCTCACCCTCATACAAGCACAACAACAACGTGACCTCCCATTGTTATTTAGTGTTTAATGTAATGGGCCAGAAGTACTTCAGAGTTGCTTGGCGTTATTAACAATGCAAGAACTAAATGCACAATTTGTGGGAAACTTTTGCACAAAACTCTATGTGAAACAGTACCTACTGCATAATTTCTAGTAAAAAAAGCTTATGGTCCATTTTAGACAAATGCAACTATACATGCAAATTTTTCAAATTAAATACCAAATAAAACTATTTAATGAAACATAACACTGCCCTAACCAGTCCTCCAGATAAAGTAGTTAACTTTAATAATAGAACTATCACATCCCAGACCCATATCCACTCTTTCAGTATTTTAAAAGAGAATTGCAATTGTTAAGTTACGCAAATTTATTCGTGGGAGTGGAAGGATGACTTTTGGATTTTTATTAGTGCATTTTGTGGAGAAAGAGGGAAAGGAATGAGAAAGTTCTGTATTTAAAATAATTCTTTTGCTGCCAGATTTTTGCTATCACAAAACAGGCAGTGCCTGAAACAAACCAGACAAAATAAAAATCTTGTCAGCCCCTTCTTATGACCAGAGCTAAGCAAATGCATAGTTGACAAAGGGCACTTGATAACCTCTTCCTGGATCTTTGAAACGTTTCTTATAGAATTATAGATAACAGGTCTTAAGAGATGCTACTCTTGTTGAAAAACATCTTCAACAATTATCAAAGTTATGGCAGGCTGCCATTTTCCTAGTTATGGAAATGTGCTGTTTGGGTGTCAGACACTGCAGGTGACTTCTCACAAAGAAAACCTCCAGGTTTCACAGAAATTCATCAGAACAGCCTACTATTACCAGAGTCTTCACTTTTTATTTTAGAGGGCTAGATATACCTTTGGAAGAAAAATAAATAGGGAATGCTTGACAGGACCTGCAAAGATTGATCTATTTGAGGTGTGGAACGAAGAAAAAAAAATATCTAGGAAATACAAAACCTGTATGTATTTTGAGCTATCTTAATATTTAAGACAGATCCCTTAAAAGAAATTTCACTGTAAATCACGTACTGGAATTCTTTTCATTGTTTTTAACCTCAGAAGATAAAAATATGTTGGTTGCTTATTAGACTATCATAAAAAAAGACTATCATCCAACAAAAAAATATAGTTCTTTCTTTACAAAGACAACCCCCCATAAAATTAGAAGGGTTTCTATGATTAACAGAGAATTATGCAAATATTTAAAATATATATAACTTCCTCTATCAAGTGCAAGCCAAGCATATGACATTGTTCTCGGAAGTTAAAGGTGGAGATTGACTAAAATTTCTTCTGGGCTTAAATCTGATTTGATAGGAGTCTCATCAAGGTTAGACATCTCCAGATAAAGAAAAAAACCCAAACAAAACCCCCAAAACAATATTAAAACTTGAATACACTCTAGCTTTTATATACTTCAAATGGTTCCGGTAATTTATGTTGTCGAATACTTTTTTTATTATATGGGTTTTTATAGAAGCTTCTCTATGAATTTTAAGGCAGAAGAATCAGTGTAAAAAATTTTAAAGAAGTAATCACTAAATAGCTATATAATCAGGGAGTTGAGAGGAAAAATGTTATTAACAGTCAATTAAATAAAGCGACAAAACCCAGACTGGGTCTCAGTTTACTACTTGTGTTTACAGAGAAATTTTGTCTAGAAGCATGTAAAATGCAGAGTCATAGCATTCTTCTACAATGTCAGAACTCAGTGTTGTGATATTGTTTTTGAAAATTTTTTTTCTAGTTAAAAGAATTAAAACAAGCTGTTAAAACCTCTTCAGTGAGCCGAAGTCACTACAGTAGGCTATACCATCTGCAGTGGCAGTAACATTTGCCAGGGCATGCCCTGTCCTGCCACCATTATCAGAACGACTTGTTACGGAGCAAGAAAACTAAAGGCCAAATTCTTTCAACCAACCAAGACTCGATGTACAGCAATAGGTTGCCCCCTTAGGATTTTATTCCCCTCTCAACTATGGCCCTATTAAACTTGAAGAGCAGATTTAAATCCTGGAAGTGAAACAAGATGGAGAAAAAACACTGAAAAGTATTTAATGTTCTAACTTGAAGGCATAGAGCATTTACATGGTGTTGTCTATATATGCTAATTTAATTAGCAAAGTGAAGGTAGTATGTACCACACAACTCAAAAACAAGGCTTGCTGCATGCACAAAACATTATTCAACATGCTGTGAATAAAATTATTTACTAAAAATATCTTTTTGAGTAGTGCGATTAATCTACTCATGAAACAAGTTTGCCATCCATACCACTTCTACTTCCTATACTAACTTTGATAAAGGAAAAAGTATTGTACAAGCTTGGGAAAAAAAAAAAAAAAATTGTTAAGTCTGTGGCTTTCTTATTTAACAAACCTCCCTTCCTGTATCATAAATGAAGGTTTCTGCTACATCTATGTCAAGTGTACAAGTTAATGAAAGATGAGAAATTTCAAAAAAAGAAAAAGCGCTGTCTCCCTACAAAAAGAAATAGAATCTGCTTTTGTGAGAATGCAAAATTATCCCCATTATGGGAAAAAAAAAAAGGAAAGTATCCTTGACCTTTATTCCATCTCCCTAGATGCTTTACTATTAAAAAAAAAAACAACCCAAACCAATAAATCCAATTATTTAACTGGTCACATTATATTTATGTTACCTGGGAGAAAGAAAGTTCCTGGAAAGAAGCAGTCCAAGGTAGCATAAAAACCTTTATGAGAACATTTAAGCAAGCAAGCAAACAAAAAAATCCAGCTTCACCATCACATAGTCTTATCTCCTGGCTTTTCAAAAAAATACAGGTAGTTGTAGAACATCATACATATTGATTCGATGAGTCTGAGCTTAAACTAGGACATAATGAATTAATAACATCAGCAGGTATTCCCTCTTACTCCTCCGCTGCAAAAAATGGTCCAACTGTTTACTACATGTTATAACTTCCTCCTCTGCTTGACAGGGGTGGATGTCGGTTTGAGTCTCTGATGGTTGAAATGGGTATTGCAAGAAATTTTACTTTCTTTTTTACATTATTATTGTATGTAAGGCAAAAGTCTTTTCTTCCAGAATTAGTATTTGGAGTATTGGCATTTCTCTTTTGTTTTTTGATACTACTATCAACTACCCTATTAGCAAGAGCACAGTGAAGGCTCCCAGGGCATTGCTCCTCTTTCTCAACCTGTTTTAGGTTGTATGAGAGAGGTGAAAACTTCAGAGAGCCAGAAGCCTTCTCTACTGTATAGCCTCAACCAGCTCTTTCTGCTGAAATAAATGCAGCAATAAGTGTCTGCCACTTTACAGAAAATAATAATTTTAAAAACTCTTTTAATGTTAGCAAGTATCTTCTGTTAACCAAAAATTTGGAGCTTTATTTTTTTTAAATTTACTCTCTAAAGTGAAGACCTTTGAACTGTAAATGCCTGAACTCTCATACCCTATTGGTAATCCATAGTTTTTATTACCTGCTGGTAGTTTGGAACATTTTTAATTTTGCACTGCTTACTGTCAGCCTGGAGAGCTCCTGCACACAGTAGTGTGAACTTTCCAAGAGCTGGCCAATATTAGCCAGGCTAAAAGTAAGATTACTTTTGGGTAAAGTCTTAAAGTCATAGTCCATCTGCATGCACCTACTTTCACACATTTGCAGTAATTTAGAATATTTTCACCTATGTAATTATTATTTCACATAAAAGGAGGATAAATGGGGATACCTTCTTTAAGTTGCATGCCAAAATTAGGTTACTGCATAATAGAAATAAGTTATAAATTTCCTAATTTCTGTGAATTGCAAAACAGTTCTTACCCTAATGTGAAACACTATAAAAATAAACCTTTAGAATGCTTAAATAAGTCTAGCATGTAATTAGAAACTTTAATATTAGAAGTTGAATGCAAATATGTTTTTCTTCAGTTTTATTCTAGTTATGTTGCTTTTAAGGAACCTACTGCTAAATCAGAAATAAGCTTACTTTTACCCTTGAGTGAATTAGACAGTCAAAAATATTTTAAAACGCTGGAGAAAGAATGGATCAGGGCCAGTCACAAACACACAGGAATTAAAATATGCTCAAAATAATCAAAAATCCTAGAGAACAGAAAGAAATATTATATCAGACAGTGTGGTATAATCAGGGTACCTACAGTTACTTTGAACCTTGTGACTTTAACAGAGCAGGCTTTGAATAATACTCTATAAAAACCAACCTTCATTCTGGTGGAAGAAGGCACAAGATGGTACTTCCAACACCACTAAAAATAAACAGCAAATCTAGATAATACCCTGGCAACTCCTGGTTATCAAGAGAGTTTCTCTTGGAAACTACATACCTATAAGGTTTAAGATTACAGAATTCTGCTACTAATACCCAATCCTGCTAGGACTGTAGGTTTTTATATTAGCATCTTTTAGATTAAGCTGGGTCTGTATAGGAACTTTAATTTACTCTACTCTCCTATTTACTATAGTTGCTCATCTCTCTGAAATACATATTTGATCAATCTACTTGTATTGGTGCATGCTTGGAATCTGACAATTCCAAGAATTCAAACTGTCCACTGATGGAACACATTTCTTTCTAAAAACAGTACCCTAAACATGAAAATATTCTTAGTTATGCAAAATACAAAAGCTGAATACAAAGATTAGGCTAAATTTCTATTTAAAAGACTTGTATATTGTTTCCTTTTTAATTAGAAAAATTTCTAATCCTAGATCTCTTATGTGGAGATAAACACCTGATTTTCAAATGTCCCAAATAAGTGAAAAGATCACAAAATTTTCCTCAAATCTTTGCTGTGTAATGTAACTTTTTGTGGTAAAGAAAATGCACCTTGTCCCCAGTAAACTTCACTCAGAAATGGACTAGTTATTGCAATTCTGAACTATGGAAAAAACTTGACATAGCACTTTAAAGTTATCATGAAAGCATACCTTCAACAGTTGTCTTTTTTACTTCTTCCTATTACAACAGTCATTTGAAGTGACATTCAAGATATTTATATGCAGTAAGAATGCAAGCCTTTGTGTCAAGTAGCACCATATTCCATAAGGTCTCTCATTTAAAAGCTGTAAGTCTAGCTGGATACAGGCATATATGTTTCCAGATGACAGAACTCGGCACTTAACAGGGGAAAGAAATACATTTAGAAAGTAACAGAAGTCCAATTATGAACTATGGAAATATATAGTCTCATTGAGTTGAATAAAAAAAGCCTGTGCTTAAAGTTAGGTACATGTGCTCATTTAATCAGTCAACAATAAAAGATCATCTGCCATTAAGCATTTTAACCTGATACAGTATTATAATACTGCTTCACCTATTTGGATATAGTCTATTGCATCCATAGTATTAGGTGCAGATAGTGAAAAAATAAGCAAAGCTATGGGATACTATGATGGGATATCTTCTTTGAATTTACTGAATTCCTTCCAAAATGCCTTATGGATGGACTATTTAGTATTCATCACCATGCTTCTGTACAGCAACGGCTGTTAATCTTCTAAAAAATACAGAAAAGGAAAAACATTAGCTCTACAAACAGGCTTATTTTAGCCTATCTTGTCATTTTTAGTAGATGAGCCGTTGGGCTTTCTACAGGAAAAATAAAAAAAATTCTAGTAGTTAACTGTGAATTAAATGGCTAAAGTAGTAATTTACTGCCTAGAGTATCTAAGAATCAGTGAAAGAAATTAACTTTTCTTCTCTTTTCAAGGTCAGCACTAAGATGACATACAGTCTGCATTACACAGTTGTATCATATAGTCAACATGCCAGACTATGAACCCATAATTCAACAAGCTCAGGCTTCAGGTCCAGCACAAATACGAAGCAAAATGTGTTTTCCAGTTTTCTGATTGCATTCAGTCATTGCTGCTGCCTAGGAAAACAACTGCCCCCCCAAACACACACACAGAAACCTCCTCCTTTTCCTCCCCTTTCAATGTGTCCTTCACTCCCCCAAATGTGACCCAAAAGCCAAAGTCATAAGCATGGCAGACGAGGGTAAGACTGAGTTTTTGTCATTGCAATGTAGAGTTACTGAAATGACCTTAGCAGCTCAGTGAGGTAAATAACACTGCTCTGGTTTTACACTGGTACAGAAGAGAGGAGGATCTAACTCTTCTTTTGTTGTTAAACTGGTTTTAATGAGAGGAATTGGGGAGGGGAAGCGTTTAAATTACTTTCTGAAAAGGTATCTGAAGGGAAAATACAATCTTCAAAAAGGAAGAAAATTAAAAGCTTTTCCTCAAGTTTCCTTTCATTTCTTATCTTCCTAAAATACATATATACAGTTTGTTCCAGGAAATGTCTGAAATGCCTTCTGTTAGCTTTTAAATAAACATGAAAATCTCCTTTTGAGTTCAAAGGGTTTCAAATAATGACGGGGGGAGAGCTCTCGGACTATCACAAAGATGTAAACAAAGGTCAGGAATCACTCTCAACAATTAAAATCCATTATCGTTACTTTTGGACTTTTAGTCTGCTGCCACATAACTGAATTAGACTTGAGCAAAGCTCTAATGCACTTCTACAGCAATCTTTTCCTGTACACTAAAACCAACAGACCTCAGCTAGATTTCTCAGCTAGGAGCTAATGTTTCTGGGTACATGTTACTGTTGCAGTTTCATTTGTCTGTAAAGCCTTATTTACTTGCTTCCTGTTATTAATTATGGGAAACAGGATCTCTTCAAACTGTAGGAGAAGCTCTTTTAACTCCTGTCTAGACTTTTCAAGACAAAATACTGATGAGCCCTTTAATGTTTCTGCAGAGACACAAACTGAGCGAAAAAACCCCATCGTTACCTCAAACAGCTTAAGACTCCTTATCACACATCCAAAAAAAAAAAAAAATCCTTTAAATCACTGGGGCTCACATCCTTATTGTTAGTCACTGAAGTAAGGTTTTCTTTCATAGTTGGATACTTTCTTCATCTGTCACACTGATTAATTAACAGCTCACAGTATGAGTCCTAAGCTTAAATAGCCTACTGAAATGAGAAGGAGAGATCAACGTTAATATTCCATAAAAAGCTAAAGAGGAGAAATGCTTTCTTTAGCATGAAGGGATCTGTCTTCTAATAAAAAAAAGTTAACTATTTTCTGTTTGGTTACGTTACACAAGGAGATGAAAGCGCACAGCCTGTAAAGGAAGACTGCAGCAGAGGATTAGGACAAAAGTTAAAGACTTTAAATGTTTTAAATTAAGCTGTTGGTTGGAAACAGTCAGGTCTTGAGGACCGTGGAAATAATTTTCATCACTGTTAAAAAAAGCCAGTTTATCAACACACAATAAACAAGCCTATAAACACAGCACTGTTGCCTGTATAGATATATGGGGGAAAGGCATGCAATTACATGAAATGGGGAGTTGAAACCTGAAACCTAAAGTTGTTTTTAGCTGAAATATTGATAGTTTCTGCTCCCCCCCCTCCCCTTTCCCAAATGGTTACAGTCCAGCAATTATTTCAAGAGTTTGACTTTCAACAGCTATGAGCTCTCCCCCTTTTCTAAGCCCCTCCAGTACTGCTGAGTGGACAAAAATTACAGATGCAAAAGCTGACAAATGAGTGCAAGGCCCCTCCCCTCCAGTGCCTCGACAGTCAGAGCTCCTGCCAAAACATGCCTGAAAGCTAGCGAGGAGACAAAGACACAAAGATTCCATTTTCTCAGAGAAAATAGATTTCATGTAGAAACTACTGGGGAGAAGAATAGCACCCCGGCACGTGTGTCGTTTTAAAAGCCGAGCAGGAATGAGTGTTTCAAGGAAAAATGAAATCATATTTGATTATTCAGTAAGTTCAACAAATGTTGTTTAACACACAGCTCCGTTTGAACTGCAAAGTGCTAAAGGGGTGGGAGGGGGTAATCTCCCATAAAGCTGGAAAAACGTTTTCAGTCATGGAGAACCTTCAGTTCAACACGATCCAAGCTAAGAGTTCACTTCTGTTGCTCGGAATCTTCGGATAGTGCTGTAATACACACACCCCTAAAAGTAAATTCAACTTTTTTAGCTCAAATCTGTTTGAATGTGTTTACTACTAAAAGATTCTTCCCCCAGGGTGTCATTAATAAAGTTGCAATGAGTTTAAAGCCCTGGCACCTAAGCACTTCCAAGTCTACAAGCTTTTCATAGCAAGTTTACTACTTTTGGCTTGTTATGCTATCGTGACTGGCACTCATCACTGAGCTGGCATGGGTCTGCCTACGAGCAGGAAGATCAGCAGCGAGGTGAATGCAGGCAAGCAGAGCAGAAGAAAAAGCAAGAACATGGTTTCTCTAGTCAGAAACTTGAGGGAAAGTGCAACCGGTGCTGGGAAGATTTGAGATGATTCAAGTTTGTCACTAATTTAAAAATAAAAGCGATAATTACAGCAATAGCATATAAGATGAAAAACCATCAATTATTTTAAGTGTGATTCCAATCCATTATAACTCAGTGGCAAAGCTAGGTACTGTTAAAAATATCATGAGCTCCCACTAGGCTGGGAATTTGGGAAGTAGAGATGTAAAATGGAGGCTTAGTTATCAGTAAGGATTTCAAAGTGTTCCCATCTCTGATAATTACTGCTTTTTGACATGTAGGGTTCTTACAGACTCTTTGCTGATAGCCCTTCTTTCTTTTCTTTAGCCTGCTTCTACATACCCGGTGGCAGAGCCACCTGAATTCAGCTGAAGTCTTCCAGTCTTTCCACCAACACACTCACACAGTACAAAAAACCACAGACGACGTTACTCAATGAAAATACTAAAAATGTACAACTCCTCTACAAGAGGACTCCCAGGCCCTAGTGCCATGCAGAGAGCCCTGCTCTCTGTCTCTCCTCACCCTCACATTCTTCCTCTCCTCCCTTCAGCCCAGCCATGCGCTGCCGCATCTCCCTTGCCCACCCAGACCCACACCACAAGGATGTACCACGGTTTTCTCTCTGCAGCCTCCTGCTGCCTCACAGCCCTTGCTTTCCCATCTGGCTGCTGCTGAAGATTGCTCTGGTGGTAGGCTTAAGAAAGAAAGGGCCGGTAATTCTGTGACTAACTAATGAAACCACTTCAGGAGATCGACATTGATCATTATACAGGGACTGGGGCAGTCAAGAACAACATGTGAAAAAACAAAGATTATACTGAGAAACCACCTTATTCTCCTTATTCCATCTGTGTGAAGGGTAGAGAACACAAGAACAAACCTTGACCATTTCATATTTAGTTACAAATTTACATTTAATTTTCATTTTCATTATTTGTCACACCCCTTGGCTGATCCCACTGTCCTCCCACTTGTTAAGTCCATTTTCTAAGTCTTCAAAGCCAGATAGTATCTAAATGCTTTTTGTTCTTTTTATGCATTTTACCATCCAACCATCATTCAGTCCCTCCTCCTCATCTATTCCGGGTGCCACAAAATCCTCTTATCTGCTCTGATAAAATGCCATCCTCCTCATGCACAGCTATTCCCATTTGGTCTCCATTCTCAACAAGACTAAACCCACCACCACATTCTTGTTTTGCTAGCACAGAGGGCTGCTAAATGATGGCTCACTACAGAAATGTGAAAACAAGCCTGCATCTACCATTTTGATCCTCTGATACTTTTTTTTCCTCCTTCAAATTCTCATAAAGTGGATCCCACCCTCCTCCTGTACTCCACTCACAGAAAGTAGAACTGCTGCACTTAAACACATAGAACAAGAATGATTTTACTGCCTGATTTCCAGAAATACTGCAAAAGGACTCTTAGTTCTGGGGTCAAACTCTGAAAGGACTACCAACAGCAGAGAGATGTGTCTTTTTAAAAAGGGAGGGTGGGGAGGAACAGCTGCAGTTATTGACTAGGTGTGAGATACAGAGAAAAGAATGAAATAAGCAACAAAATTTGTGAATAAAGAGTTACAAACATGCTTCCTTGTTTTCTGTTATACAGCTGGTAAACTTATTCTTCAGATTAATATTACAAAAGAATCTTTTGAGAGAAAACTCAAGTCATATCAAATTATGTAAACACCACAGCAGTTAAATAATATTATCACTTGATTTCCCATATATAGTGGCTGATTCCCTCACTCAGATAACACTTCCTATTTGAATGCTTTTCAAGATTACTTGAAGATGGAATCCTAGAATTATTTGAGGCTAGAAAAGTTGTTGAAAGTAAAAATGAAATCTTGCATCTTTGTCTAATTCCTGTCCTTGCAACTGAGTTCATTTTAATGACCGCACGCCCAGGCAATACGCGGCACAGGGTTTGAAAAGGAAGGAGACATGTTCTAGTTGGCAGTGGTGCAGCGTAGGTCTTTAGCATGACATTTATTAGCATTAGTGGGCATTATGTAATTAAAGCACTGTGCTTTGATTCCCTGGGGGGTGGCAGCGGTTTTGTCATGTTCTATAAAATAGACAAATAACAAATGTGAGATTTTTTCAAAGTTATTTGAATAATTCAAACTTGCAAGTGCCTCCGTTAATAGTAATGGAGAAGATGTAGCTGCACGAAATGGATTCAAAATTCTCAAAATGTCTTCCATGAAACTTTATAAAGGTTAATACTACAGAGCAGCCTTTTTAAGAACATGCTGTATAATTACTGTATTTTGTAGACCAGAAGCTCCTCAAAAAGTAATCATTAGACCATTTAAAAATTCAGATTTGAAAATTTATTTTTAGATTTAATATACCATACTTATTTGATACTAGACTTATTCAGATGAGTCCAATTTAATAAAGAGGCTTTACAAAGCAACTCAAATATTTGTCACTTGAGCCCTGGCATTTTCGATCTTGAATGCCAAGAATTTAAAAGTCTTTGGGAATCCCATTATCTGATTGCACGTTAGGGACGGGGTAGTAGTTTTTGTAGTTCCTCAGGTACCTTTGAACATTGCAGGTTAAGGATGGAACAATTTTCAGACCTACTGAAAAATTGCATCATTTTTACAGATTTCATCGGGATTGGTACATGATACCAATAAAGATCAGGCTATTACCTATGAGTATTTAAATGGAATTATTTTTCCTTAAGAAAAAAATGAATTCAAAGCTACACTAAAGACTCATGCACACAGGTTTAATATTTGAATTTTCAGTGAAGGATCTTATAAAGACTTATCTGCAGCACTGAAAAAATAAGCCTCGAGCTCATTTTCTGAGAATTTTTTAATTGTTTTATATGTCTGAATAATCTCACAAGAACAGCAAAACAAAACAGCATGAAACAAAATACCATAGATATATGTATTTATAGTGCTTAAATTATTGAAAATATAAGGTTTATTCACAGTATCGTGTCTCAGTTTAATATTCTGAATAATGCCATTTCAGTCAGAGCTAACTTGAAGTACACCATATTTTGCCTGAAAATCCAAAGAAAAGAATTAGTACAAAACCACTCAGACATTTATAGTGACACTAGCGAATTTTCTTTGGGTAATGTCAAGACCAATTATCAGCTATCTATTAAGCATATCCTAAGCTATCACACAAAATCTTTTCTTTGTCTTCTAGACAAATCACCACAGAGCTGCAGACCAGCAAATGACGTGACTGAGGGCAATTTGACCAACTCATCCATGTCGATTCCCCAGAAGTTGATGAAACATGTTATCGGGTCTTCCAAGGTACATCCCAGAGATTAGTTGGTTGTGCCATACAATTAGTAAATGATTAAAACAAGCTGTTTTCTTTGATTACGCTAAGATACTTGCAGCAATGAGAGATATTACCTTCCACAGAAGAGAGTACCTTCCCAAATTTTGTTTTTTATTAGCACTTAATCAACAATTTGCCACCCTAGCCAAATGATTAGGCAACACAGTGGTGTCAGGTACAAGGAAAAGATCATTCTGAAACTCCACCTGTCTCATTTGGGAACAAGTACGTACATCTGAACCATAGAGTGCACAGAAATATTTGAATGTTCATTTTCATCTCAGGCTTTTTATGTATTTTGTGACAAACCCACAAGCCTTCTTCAGAGAAATCAAAAAACCAGTGTAGAGACTGAATTAAATAGATGAGTTTTAAATGGCTAAACATTTTTTCTTGTATTTTCATAAGAACAGGACCCCAGGTAAATGATGCCTCCTAATACAGCATATGAAAATCTCAATTATGAAAATCATTATTCTAGGCACTATGTGCCATTTTATATTCCCAGCAGGATGTTTATCATCTCATCAAGAGTTTCCAAGGCTGTTCAGTGTTTCTGTATATGCAAAATACATTTAAAGGCCCCCAAAAAGACCTACTAATTACAAAAGCCTAGTCAAGTGGTCAGACAGACTGGAACTGGAGGATTATAGGTAAGAGGGATGAAATGAAGGCTTGGAAACTATAATTTCTTTTTTTGTGGTAGCAGCAGAAGCAGCTGTTATAGACCAGGCAAATTAAAGATGTGGCTAAGCAAGCAGTCTGGAAACAAGGCATTGCAAAAACATAACAGCAAGTCATCCTCACCCCATTTTTAAAAAGCCAAAAGTGCTGACCATTTCTTTTTTTCTGTCTCTCTTCCTGTTATTCTTATCTGTCACAAATATCCTCCAGCTGGTACCCTTCCAGCCCTTGCTCACCAGTTCTAATTTCCCACCCCCGTCTTGGGAAGTTAATAGTAATTCCTGGGACTGTGGACAAGTGCTCCATAGTGGGAGTTGTCAGCAAACTAGAAAGACACTTCTAAAAGAAGAACAGGTGAAATAACAGAGTTGCAGTTCTACTCTTTTTTTTTTTTTTTTCTTGTTTTTTATATGAGAGTTGTTCATCAGACACATCAAAACAGTCTTCACATGGTGATCAATAATTACCATTCCTGGAGAGCAGGTTCATCTGACCAGTAAGATCAGCATCTAGATTCAGAAAGTTCTCTGATTAAAGAACAGGTGGATTGCCTCCTCATTTTTCAGATACATTGTTTGTCTTATAATTGACTATTTTCATAAGAAATTTTTATCTTTCTTCAATTTCTAGACTTTTTGTCCTGAATCTTTTCAATATAAGTTAAAAATTGTTTTGGCATGAACTTTCCATATCATAAAGTGATGAAGAATCTATGAATTATTGCAAAAATAAGTTTCTTAAACAACAAAAACACTGAAAATCAACTCTGTCTTTTCCTGACAGCAGGTGTAAGTATATAGAATTCCTGTTAGAAGAAGAAACATTAGTTGCCTTGCTTAGACAGATTTAAGGTCAAACAGTGTTGCAAACCTAGAATTCCTCTCAATTTCTATTAGCATAAGCCTGTGGACTATTTTTGATCTCAGTCTTTACATCATGAATGACTATCACCCAATCTCTTTCCCCTATGTTTATTTGTACTCTAAACAAAACCATCATTTCAGATTCGTGGCAGATGCATTTTTTAAGTGTTGCCATTTCAGTACTACTCTAATGATGTTGTTAATATTGAAGCATTGAAACATTGCGTCTGATTTGAGGCACGCTCTAGCTCCTTGCAAACAATTATTCATTAAATACATTTCAAAAATGTTTATGAATTTTTTTCCAGACAAAGTTGATACAGGCAAACAAAGTGCCCCATTTCTTATCAAAAATTAATCTTAGGTGGCATGGGGCCTTTGTCTGATGCCTTTAACTGAAACAAATCAATTAACATTTTGCATTTTCATGTCTAAGAATATGAGAAAACAGCACAAAAATTCTAAAGGTTAAAACCTATATTCAGTACAGTCTCCCTCCCTCCCCCCTCTGTTAGAGTGGATATTTGAGGAGGTTTTTTACATTTCCTCCCACACAGTTTCTCTGCTTCGTAAGCAGAAGCCAGCTGCTGGTTCTTTCAAGTCTAGCGGTTACTTGACATTTACTATTAGTTTATGGTTTCCCTTTTATTTTAGCAAGGAAAAGAGGTAGAACATTTCTTTAAAAGAGTGAAGATAAAATCTTTATGTTTCTAGTTCCCTCAAAATTGGAGGTTTTTTGGTGGGGCATATGGGAAGGAAAAAACCACAATGTTGTGCACCAGCACAGAGAATAGGACCAACAAATCCTGGCTTTACTGTTACTATTCCTTCCTCTGGGAAACACCACATTGCAACTCTTGACCAGCAGTGCTGATTTTATTGTTTATTCCCTTTTCAATCTCAGTCACTAAAAAAATGCTGTGTAGAGCGTTGATTACATTTCTGACTTGACAAACTTGGCAGCATTATATAGCAACTGCCATAAAAACTAAAAAAGAAAAAAAAAAAAAAAAAAAAGAGTTCTGCATATATACCCACGTTACTATGATTTGATTGTAGAGATGGGAGAAAGAAGAAAGAGGTGTAGGACACACCACAGAAAACACTTTTCCAGAGCAAGGAGAACATTAAACCCATCTGAAACCTATACAAAGTAAGATATCTACATCCTGCAAACACCGTCATAGTGCACCCACGTGAGAGATCACCACTACAGTTGAACTGCCCTCTCCAGACACACACTGCCATACAGACCTAACGTCGGCCTCAATTCCCAGATAAGCACACTGATGCAAGTCTGTCTAAGGTTTGTCCTTCTGAAATTTACCTTGAAAAGAAACTCAATTATGAATTTTAAGTATATGAAATTCTTATACAAAGGTAAAGATACAAAATAGTAGTGTCATGGACACTATTTCAGTGGAATATATTTTCTAAAATTATTTTCAGATTAATAGATATTTTGAACTCATAATAAACAAAACACAGTTAGAAGTGGCTCTCATTTAGGACAAGTTCATACATGAAGGAATCAGAAAAACAGAGGTGATATGATAAGCAAAATTACACACACAAAAATCCTGATTCCACAAAAATCAGGAAGTCAAAAAAGCCATACCTGTTAACAGCCCACTAAAACCCTCACTCAGTAAAGCTGAGCTTAGAAGTCAGTCAGCTAATAATACCCTGTTTATTTAATGGAGCAGAAATCCAGAGCATGTAGTCTCT
Source organism: Scolopax mira (assembly GCA_004320125.1). Classification (NCBI taxonomy): domain Eukaryota; kingdom Metazoa; phylum Chordata; class Aves; order Charadriiformes; family Scolopacidae; genus Scolopax; species Scolopax mira. The sequence goes on from BJBW01002419.1 coordinate 91,960, forward strand.
TATCTGATGATATTTACTAACAAAGAGCTTTAAAAGAAGTAGCATTAACAGGATTGTTGTAGATATGAAAAGGAACTTGGAATGTTCAATGACTGGATGGCTCCAAACTTTCCCTGATGTATTTAAGAGCCACAGAAGAAAGCCATCCGAGACAGCTCAGTACAGAGAGTGCCAGAAAATACCATACTGTTTTTTTTCCTAGGTCTAGGTCAGGACATTTGAAGACATCCATGACTGACTATGATTTCTTTTTCTTAAATCAAGGCTTCCATGACTGAACATCATAGAAGCAGTTATAAAAAGTCATACTGGCTCACAACATCTGCAGGAACTCAGTAGCGCAGCTGTTCACTGCACGTGTTAAACAGGCAGCATTAAAATCTCTAAAAACAGGTCAAAGCAAAGCCAAAAAAGAACCCAAAATAAAGATTCTCACCTAGATAACTGAAATAAAATTTAGAAACAACCTTTTCTCCAGGTCAGCAAGCTGAAAGCATTAAGAGAAAAGCATATTGCAGCAATCCACACACAATAGGTCTTGAGCATTACTTCCTTTTATTGTGTATTGCACTTAAGGGGCACTAGATTTTCTAAACAGTATCCAAAGCATACTTTCAAGTCCAGCCAACAAACATCTGAATGTCACAGCAGCCTTTCAAGAGAAAGTTACAGTGCTGTGAGCTTTTAAAGAGAGACTGAAATATTTCAGAGAGATCAAATATATCCCAGTGCTACCTCCTCTTGTTCCCTTGAATTAAAAATGAAGAGCAGTTTATCTGGAAAACAGAATCTAATTAAAAAGATCTTTTCTAAAGAATAAAGGATAAAAGCACCAATCTTTATACAAGGTGGAAGCCCATCGGATTTCTGGATGGACGGCCATGTTTGTTTCTTTTTACAAAGTATATGATTCAGAAGTACACCAAAACCCACTTTTAAGTGATGAACATTAAAACATTAAGTACTAAAAATGAGGTGCATTTTGTGGGAGCGTGATCCAAACATCACCTTTCTTTCCCTACCAATAGAAGCTTTAAAGAAAGACATAATTGTTTTCAAGTACATTAAAAAAAAAATAATCTATGATATCTTAGCACTCATGCTGAACTTTTTGAAAGACTTTTTATTGATTTCAGTTACAATTTTACTTTAAAAGAGATGCTGTAATAGTCAACAATAAAGTTCTTAAAGCTAAGATTTTGCATGTTTTCATATGAATGGAAGAGAGGGATTCAGTTATATCAGATTCTGGAAGAATAAAAAATAATAAAAGAGATAATTGGGAGACTCAGTGGAATAAATGCAAGAATTTTCCACACAGGGTTCCAAACAGAGCTCTTCAGCCACAGCTCTGAAGTATACATATGTTTTCTCTCCATATACATACAGTTATTTCACTTCAGGACAAACTCTGTATCATTATTACAGTTTTTCCTTAACTAGACAACATAGACATCTATGCACTAATGTTATTCTATGTTAGATTAAAGACAGGTATGTTCAAATAACTTTAATTTTTTGGGGGGGGAAAGGAGGTCAGAGCAAAGGAAACAAAGAGAAGAAAAACTAAGCAGTATGATCACTTTCCAGATAGACAGCAGTTTGATCATTAAGACTTTCACACAGACTATGGGAAACCCAGGTTTCCAGGCCCTTCTCCAGCAACAACAGAGCTCTGTTATTCCTCAGGCACACCAAAAACACCAGATTACCAACCATTCTGGGCAGCAAGGGGTCTTTTTTCTTCTCCTCATGCAAAAGACCTTCCTAGAAAAATGTCCTTTGAAAAATATTTCTTCAAAACATCTTGCGTTTTCCCCACACAGGGAAAAAAAAAAGATTAAATTTTCAATCACATATATGGATAAAAATTGTACATATCTGTAATTGCCGGGAAAAAACTACTAACAAAGAAAAAATAATTCTTTCTGTAAAGTTCTAGTAATATTTTTAATCATATTATAAATGTAGTGGATTACATTAATTTGTTAAATTAACACAGATGCACTTTTAGATCAAACAGAGAAAAAAGACAAGATTGTGATCCAAAAAAAACATGTTATAAAAACACTGCTATTTAAAACAGGCCAAGTTTGCAGTTGAACCCTAACAAAGGAGTGTTTCCTGAAGGCAATCATTAGTTGTTTTGTCTTCAGTTTTTGTGTCTTTTTTTTTTTTTTCCTTAATGGTATTGTATCAGATATGCACTCCAATCTGTTCTTATTCTTGTGAATATCAGTTTTCTTAGGACACTTTTTCTTGGTATTAGTACTAGCTGCGATAGGATTGCTTTCCTCTCAAGTCTGCACTTTACAGAAGACCGCAAGCCTCAGAAGGTCGCTGTGTGGAAGAAACACACTTGGGCCAAACCATCATGTCAATATTACACAAAGCACAGCCCAGTTCTGGCATTCTTTCTTCTCTGAAGAATTCTCACACCAGGTAGTGGAAGCTAATTTGCTTATTTCTTTGCTGTTATTTATTTTTTTCTAGCATCCCCCCTTTAAGCGCAATTTACATTTTAAGATTCTGGAAAGATATCTGCTGCTTCTAAAGCACCACATAAGATGCAGCTACTCCAACACACTACAGGGAAAGAAGAGGCTGGTTATGGGGACCCCCACACTTCTCTTTCTCACATAGCCAAGTAAACTCCATTATAATTGATGCAGGATGCAGAAAACAGAAGAGAGGGCTAATTGAGTTTAAGAGCTATACAGTTGCAGCCTCATTTAGGAAATGCCTCCAGGCTTGCTTGAGCATTTAGTAATAAATCTAGACCACAAAGTGAAGGGAATATTTAACTCTACATGCCCAGAAGGGAGAGAAGATCCTTTTCTCCATATTCCTAAATCCTTGTTAGCCCCTTCAGTCTTTCTACAAC
>BJBW01002420.1:0-20724 GCA_004320125.1 Scolopax mira
TCTCCCTGCTCCTACTGCCCCGGGGGCAGGACTTCCTCCTTTTATGTCACTTCCTGTCCCTCCCCCTCCCCGGCTAGCTCAGGCCCCTCCCCCTGGGAGTGGCTCAAATGGGATGGAATACCTGTGTCCCTGCTAGGTCCTGGGAACAATTAACCCTTTCCCCAGCAGACCCAGCACAGTTCTCTACATAGAGATACCCTCTAGGTAGGTTATCATCTTTTCTCCCTATGGATTCTCCCTTCCAGCATGTACCAGGCACAGCACTGAATTAAGAAAAAACCTTCATGCTTTTTTTCCCCCTTTGAATGCTATTGCAAGCCCCATAGAGTTTTAGTAATGTTTCCTACATTTAGACTATGAATTTCCACAGTTGTTAAGTCTAGGGAAAAATGAAACTGGAAAGCTTGAATTAATCAAATATCTCCCTTTTTAAAATTTCCCAGTCTTCATTTTGGGTCTTTTCTGAGTCATGTCCACCAAACCAAAAGCCTGGCTGAGACATGGGTCAGGGGATGGATGTGGCTCTGGGACTCACAGCCTGGCCTGTGGTTCCACTTTTTCTGAAATCTGTGTTTAAACAACATCCCCACAGGCTCCAGGAAGCTCATGGTCCCCCCATCCCTTACGGCATTTGACCAGCACACACAACCTCCCCTTTTTTCACCACCAGTTCACCCTGTTACTGGAGCCCACGCAACTTCCCAGTTGGCAAGTACAACACTTTTCAATCCAGTGGGACACAAAGTACTTCCAGCAACAGCAGAAGGAAACACACGTAGTTATTAATAATTTCACATTATTAAAACCCATTCACATTAACGATTTCCCAGCTGTTGGGCAGCATTGGGGAGCACTACAAAACCAGAGAGAAGAGAAAATGTCCAGCCATGCACAACAGGAACCGCAGGGGAACGGAGCTGGTGAGGCTGCAACCCCAGACGGGACCAAGGCAGGACCCTCCTTATCTCTGTACCAATGAATCTTTAATGCTGTTTATGTATAGCGTAACTAGGGAGAGGGAGCAAAGCTGTCATGCTCCTTTAATCTTTCCTGTGTCTGAGCTATCTTCATACCCACCAAACAATAACAGTTTATGTTCTAATATTGTTGTACTTCAGCTTCTATGTACAGGAGAGAAAAACAAATGAGGAGACTGGGGGGAAATTGCACTTATAAAACAAATTTGACAAACTCAATTATTTTATTATAATATACTGTTCCAGCATAATTTTGCCTTGGATGTGACACCAAATAAAATATCATTGCCTGGCATTGCAAAGGGGAAGCAGGAGGTCCTTTTATTGGCTCTGTGATTCCTTAGGGCTTTATTCACTGTGTGAAGAACCTGCTTTAAAATGGGATCACTGTTTTCCTCAGAGATCCTGGTGGGAACAGTAAATCTCTTTTACAGAATTGCAAGATGAATTCCCAGAGGTGTTAGAGACAGCTCAGAAAATGCAGCAGGGTACAGTAGCATATCTCTTTTTTAAGTTCTTAAAACATACATACAGCAAAACGCTATACAGCAATTCATTGTACACTCATATGCATGCACTTAAAAATGGAAACGAAGTATGGAAAAAAGTGAATATTGTGAAATGCAAAAAGGAGAAAATTACAAAAATTTGTAGAATCTTTTCTATTATTGATAGTTTAACCAAAGCATTTATCTCAACAGAAATGTTCGGCATTTTAAACCAAGTGTGTGCTTCCAAACCACATTATATTTAAACGCAGAAGAGACAGATTCAGTCAGGTTACTGACAGCGTTGCTGTGCTGGCACTGTGACTTCCATTTGGAAACATTTACTCTATCATGACTGCTCAGAGAGAATGGAAAGGTATTATCTGACATAAAGAAAGATATCTACATTTGATCCTCAATAAATTTGAGGGAATAGAGTTTCTCTTCAAGGTTCATTGCCTTTATCTGGGAGGTTGGTCTTCCTACACACAGGTTTATTTGTTCAGCAGTTTAGGATGAAAGAAACATGTTAAACCATCCCTAGAGAATGATGCACACCGTCCCTGAAAGGCTTCTCCTGTCATATGCTCTGCCCCAGAGGAGGAATGAAATCTGCAGGATAAAGATTTGCTTTTGAGTCTTACTGCATACAGCGACCCTCCTTTGATAATTTACCAGTATCAGACTCCGTGCTTTGAAATAGTTTCCAAAAACCACATGTAGTTGATGAGTGATCACAAAAGAGTTTATTAATAAACTTGGACATCAATGCCCATCTTCCTACAACCATCCCCTTGGTGTTGCACAGGGACATGTTTTGAGAAGATCACATAAACATCCCTAAGCTTTTGTCAACTGAAATACCACTAGTTCTCTATTTGCTTCCACTTTCTCACTCCTCAGCTTACCTGCCTTTCCCACTATCAGTTACTGTCAGTATGGCTGCTTTGAAGTTCTGTACTCAAAACCCTGAAGATATGAACAAACATTTGTATGTGCTATCAATAGAATTAAATTCTGCTTTTTAAAGCATTATTTATCAAGTTTTCTCCCTTATGGTTGTGTTGTTGTGAGATTTTTTTCCCTCTGCTAATGTTGTTGTGAGATTTTTTTCCCAATCTTTTACAATCTCCTGATTTGTTTGGTCACATCTCTCTGCTTGACATCAAATATAACATATATGTGTGCATTTATATATGTGTATATGTATGCTATATATAAACCCAATTTCTTTTTCTGTGTTTTGCAGTCCAAAGCTCATTATTAAAAAGACTAACATAAATTGCTAATCACACTGGGACCAGAAAAAAAAGAAAAAATAACTCTTAGCTGAAATATGCCAATAGAACAAACTATGTTTTAAAATTTCACTTTAAAAGAACTATTTGGGGGGTGGGGGAGCTATTAATTTCATACTCCATAGAAAATTATTATGATAAGTGTTAGATGTAATTCACAAATTTGCTTTTCTCTCGGGCATGCTCAGGGCAATTCAGGGCTGGATTTCAAAGGACAGCAAGGGCACACTCCTGTTGACAGCTACCACAGCTCCTAAAGAGCTGGTGCTTTTTTCACAACTTGTGAACTGTAACCCTGCAGGCCAGGTTGTTAGGCTTCATGTGTAAGTGATCAACTCCATTATTTTCTCAACTTCAACTAACTTGAAAATTATACTCTCTTACTTTTGTTGACATGGTATTTGGCCTTGAGAGGCACCATTGACATCCTGAGCAGAGAAAAGACGATACTTCTTTCACACACCACAAACGTGTGTGCACTCTGAAGGACTGGCAGGTGGCTCTGGACCTCAGCAAGTGTATGTTTCCTGCGGTTGCTATTTTTTTCTAAAAGAAATAAAGTCCATGCCAAATTCCCCACACTTGTTAAGAAAGACAATTTTTTTGTCTTTGGTGTCACCCATTCCCGTTTAAAATTGAAAGGCTTGAATAAAATGGCACATTTCTTCCCTTTTTCTTCTAGAAGAAGGGAGCACAACTTCCCTGGTGACCTGTCCCATTAGCAAGCATTGAAACTCTGTATTAAGCCGCAGAGGCTCTGCTGTCACAGTGGGGCAGACATTGCTCATTAGCTCTGCCCTTGGCACTAACAAAGCAGGAGAAATTCCCTCAGCAGGGCAGTAAGGGCAGCTGGGGCTCACGGGAGAAACTCTTTGGGTCAGAAAGTTTAAGATAATAATATATGCAGTAAGGATGCTGTAGGGACTTCAGATCAGGTCTAAGGAATTATATTTGTCTGTCGGATAAGTTGGATGAGTCAAAACTGACTGCTCGTGTTCAAACTATTCATGTCTTAGTCCACTTCCCACTCAGGTCATGTGAAGTTGGCCACCCTTGTTCATCTTCAAAGCTCTCTACAGAACCTGTGTTCTGCATTTAGGTAGTCCCTAATTTACTAGTTGCCCACCTGCAATTTTCAATTTTAAAGATTAGAGCATACATCTATGATAAGACAGAGTGGAGTATGGTCTCTCCTCAGCTTTACTGCACCACCTTTCCTGGACGTGGGCGTCTGAGGCTGTGGCATGATGCAGCAATAAAAGGCACACATAGGGAAAACCACAAGAAAGCAAGCTTACAAAGTGAGAGGAGGTTAGGATATTCTTTTGAGTACATTAAAATTTCAGTCATACGTGGGGTTGTGGGATTTCTAAGCCATATTTGAGATTCCTTTGAATATGATCATTATAACCCTTCCTCTCCACAGGTGGCATCACATGTGCTGCACTGTTCTTAGCAAAAATAAATCTTTTTTTCTCCTTCTTTCTAAATACATATCTCAACTTGACAGATATTCCAGAAACTAGAACTGCCTTTTTACTATCCAGCCTCCAAAACAATGTGTTTTCTTCTTTCTCCTGTTAATGAAACATGGAAATGAAGACTTAAGTGATGATATGAAGAATAACACCAGCAATACCAGCAAAACTAAGTAGCAAGAGATCATAAATTTTGTCTTGTATAGCTGGTATATTACACAATAAATCCTACTTGTACATCCAGGCCACTATACTTAGCCATGCAAAAAAAAAAAAAAAATCTGCAGTTGGAAATACACTTGACAGCTAAGAAGTAAGATTTAACTTTAGAAATCTAGTATTCTGACAGCAGTGTATAGTAGCCTCATTTAACTCACTTTTTGATTGTAATTTTGAAGTCTCTGCCCTTTATTTTGTCTGTAAGTGGCCAGCTTGCTTTAGGAGCTGAGCATAAAACTTATTCTTTTCCCTTGCCCTTTATCTAAGTCAAGAATTAATTCAATGTCCTTTCTCATTCTTCTTTTATCTGATTCATAACTGATATAATTAAGCAATAAGGCATGGCAGGAGTATACCCATGGGTATCAGTATCATACCACAAATGTCAAGATAAGATACTAAATTTTAAACATCCAGGAAGTGCTGCAATTGTCCAGAGATATTGTTTGAATTTCCTGTGTTATTATTAAGGAGAGGAATCTACTAGACTTTGAAAAAAATCAGGAAGACTGGAAGCTTGCCTCATATACCTTCACAACAGGTAGAGATGAGCAGGTCAACACTTTCTGAAGGGGCAATGGGTGGCTTGCTTTTCAGTGGTGCCCAGCTTAGGCTTTCAGAAATTGCTGCAGAAATCCTCTGCTTTCTCCTTCTCCTAGAAGCCCACCAGAAAGTCTCAAATTGGGCAGATGATGAGACCTGTTATTTGTGGGAGAACAGATATCGGTCTCATTCCATAAGCTCCTCTCATTTTCAGAGCACAATCATTGAGCAATCCTACAACACACCACTGCAGAAGTAACCACAGAGTGCAGGCACTTGCACTGGCCATTTATTTTCTGGCTAACTGAAACAACAGCAACAATGGGAAAGAACAGTCACTAAGTCTTCTCAGGCCAAAATTTCATCATGTTTGTTCTCTGACTAAACCTTGGCTCCTCTCCACTGCTTCAGTTTCTCCTGAAAGCAGCTATTTTTCAGAAATTCCTCCCTACCTCCAGTTCAGCATTACCTCAGGTTTTATTGCAGTTTAAACACACCTGTTGTTAGATTTCTAAAGCCAAAACTCTCTGAGGTCTTGAGATTCATGGCCAATACACTTTGCCACTATTTGCAAAGAGCTTTAAAAAAAATCCAGCTGCATTTATTTCCATGGTTGTTATACAGATGTGCAATGAAAAAGGACCCACTTTCTTCCCCCACCTGGCAGCCTCCTACTGCATCTACAGCAGTTCCGCCTCTTGCAGACAGAACTCAGCTACTCGCCAAGAGAGTCACATTTTCTCACCGCATACCTCAAAGAAAGTCTTGCAGTAGCACAGAAGATGGCACTTGTCAACACCAAGATAAAATATCCTGATGATGAGCCAGATTGCACTCAGACATTCAGACTAGCCAGAAGAAATGAAAAGAAAAAAAAAAAAAAAAAACGAATACCAACAAAAAACCCAAACCACCCAAGAGACATTTCTTTTCAGGATTTCACAGCTAAAGCAATCTACAGCAGTCAACACTGCAGGAATGTCTGCACTGGAGAGCTGGCATGTAGGGAGGCATGGGGGAGGGCCCTCACTTCTAACAAAAAAAAGTAAATGAACAGAAATACCACTTAACATTATGAGAAGCTTAATTTTCATAGAATGAAAAAAACATTATATGTTCATTAGAATTTAGAAAGCAAAATTCATTTTTTTCAATAGGGGCTGGCCAAATATACATGAATGTGGACCACCAAACCGGCCATTTCTAGAAGGTGGACTAAAACCAATCTAAACAAATAGCTACAGACTGAAGGAAATCCTGAGAAATTAAGATTTGTTTCAGTTAAATCCACTTCCTATCCTTCTGTATTAGCTATGAGTTGACAATATCAGCATCTCAAAATACATGCCACACATTATATTTTTTTATTTGGTAATTTGGGCATCTCCCAGCACATAAAGCTGAGCTAGAAAAGAAAGACAGAAAGAAGAAGAAAAATTCAAGTTTTCATAAACAAAAGTCAGGGGACAATCATATCAGTTATAGACCAAACGATACAGAGTGTAAAAGTCATTACTTATATGACAAGAGTGTAGAAGCATCAGATTATGCTAAGAGAATTTAGTTCTCTAAATGAAGTTATCTCATAACTGTAATCTAGCATCTGTCTAGATTATAGTATGCTTTGATTTTAACTTTCATTGCATGGTATAAATGTAGAGCACTGTCAAAAATCTGCAGTCTCCTTACAGTCCAAATCCTAATTTCCTAGTCAGAGAAGATCAATTTCAAAGGAGTCGGAGAAATGTTCTTTCTGAGTACTGCTGTCCCACGCAACCATTTCATCTACCCTAATATCCACAATGCCTTTACAAAAGGAAGAAGAGGACTAGGAAAATAGATTAAAATAGCCAAGTAAGAAGGCATTACAAAGCAAACCTAGAAGTCATTAGGCAATGCACATTTAGGAAGATGATGTAAGATATCTGCATTTTTACTACACAAGTGGGCATCTTTTCCCACCTCTCCTGTTAGTGACCATTTCCACTCCTGCTCCCACTGGGCTTCACCCTGCTGGTGCAGTGCACGCTGTACACTGCCATCTTACATCTGCCATTCCCAGATTTGGTAACGGATGGAATAAAAAATTACCACAATTGGATTGCTTTCTGGCTGAAACGATGGATAACTTATTGTTTAATTAAGAACTGCATTATTTTTTTAATGATGAAAATATATTTAATCTAACTCTGTAATATAGAATATGTCTGTGTTAGACACAAGAACTGGAATGTGTGAAGTAATCGGTACTTATACCCAGAGGCAGCAGGAAAAGTCTTGTACATAATGAATTTAGCATTCAGCACCACTTAATTTTCTCACCCTAGCTAACTGCAGTCAAGAGCAATGTACAGGCAGCTGCAGATGCTCCAAGTGCAGGCTCCAACTGACAGTGGAAGTTGTGAAGACTCTGAAAACAATATGTCCAAGAGCTAACTGATAACTGTGAGTTCTTCTTCCAGAGTTGAGACTATTTTTCTACTTAAGAAATTAAAGGATTTTACCTGTTATCTCAAGCAGATAATTCACAAACAAAATTTGTTTTTACCAGACACTTATTTCAACCATGCAGCTAGTATCACCAAATAACTTTTTGTTTCATAAATACTTAGTGTTGCTATTGCAAAACCCAATCTGATGATAGCCAGGGATTATAAAGACCTCAGAAGAAATCCATCGTTTACCATTAAATCCTTTTTTTTTTAATAGTCATTTAATAAAAAGACAGAGAATAAACTGGGTCTGATCTTCTCCTCTGCTTCCAGAAGCAAAGCCTACCTTTAAGCACATCTTACCCTGCTTGTATGAAGGGACACTTCTCCAAGGCACTATGTACCCCTTTCATCTGCAAGAAACTCTCCTATGGATCATTCAGATCAGATGAATGAGATGTGTATCCACTTCTGTCCATAATCTTCTTTATAGCACTCTCTGTCTTGAGACAATAGATTCTTAACTAGATGTTGCAGCCTGAGGAATTAACTTTTTTTAAGCAATATTTGTTTTACTTTTTATTTATCCCTTCTTTCACTCCTGTCAGAAAGGAAAGCAGGCCACATGCATCAGCGTGGTCAAAAAATGGGTCTGTAGGAACAGAGTGAAAGCTAAGCCCAGAGATGCTTAGTAGCCTGGCAGATAAAGCAGTATTTTGACAGCTAAGAGACGTTTGGTCAAGTGGAGAGTAAAGACTTACATCTGAATACTTCACCAGCTATTTCCTGCCCACCAAAAAAGGACAGAAGGGAGATACCACCTCTGCGAGTTTACTGAACCTAAACTTCAGCGCCTTTATTTTCCAAAGTAAAACCATCTAGTGAAGGATGGGGAGAGTCTGTTTACAAAGGCCTGCAGTGACAGGACAAGGGGCAATGGGTTTAAGTTGGAGAAAAGCAGATTTAGATTGGATATTAGGAAAAAGTTCTTTACTATGATGGTGGTGTAACACTGGAACAGGTTGCCAAGAGAGGTAGTTGAGGCCCCTTCCCTGGAGACATTAAAGGTGAGGCTCAACAAGGCCCTGGGCAACCTGGTCTAGTTGGGGGTGTCCCTGTGACTGCAGGGGGGTCAGACTAGATGACCTTTGGAGGTCCCTTCCGGCCTGGATCATTCTGTAATTCAGTGATTATTCCAAAAGAATTAATGAACCATTTTGTGACAACTGAAACTGAATTTTTTTGACGAACTTATTATCCCCTGTTAGGCAGCTCTGATTTGCATGCTTAAGGATCTCAGGTCTCCAGAGCTGAAATCAATAGGATTTGAAGGCTTCATCCAATACCTACAAGCTGTGCACATGTGCTAATACACAGGAAAGGAAAAGGAATAAGGACGTGGTTGATTATCCATGCTGCTAGGAGGGATCTTTGACTCCTACTTCTTTAGGGCAAAATCCATGAGTTTCCAGTATCTCCCTAAGAGGATTTGCTTGACCCATTGTCATTAATGAGAGATAATTTGGAAACTGAAGCTTTCTAAGGTCAATCCTGCTCAGATCACTACAATGGAAGGATTATCACTGACTTCAATAAGAGCAGAATTAAGTCTTCTTAATTGTTAAAGTTCTTAAAAGTTGATGTAAACATATTTACTCTATACTAAAATTTTTTCTTTCAGATTTCTGTGTTAATTTAGAACATGCAGATCAATATTTGCATATAGGAAAAGCCTTCCAACAAAAAAAACCCAAAACATAAGTTCTTGATATAAATAGGAGATGACCTGTACTTGGTTTGCTATGGAAATGCTACAGCGTATCATACGCACGTGTATATATACACACGTGTGTGAGTGCACGTATGCATGGCTATTTCACACAGTTTTGCTGCTGAAAATGAGCATACAATGTCCCTACACAAATAAGCACATCATGATACCCAGCAGGATTACTTCATTATCCAAGAAACAAAACATCAAATGGAAACAGACATTCATTTGTACCTAATAGTGACTTCTCAAATGCCTTATTTGCATCACCACCCCTTTTTGGCCTTCCCTAAGTGGAGAATGCCAACCCAGGATTGCTTGGTTCCTCTAGTTTGCCATTTATACAAGCTGATTGTGTTCCTCGGGTGTGAGAAAGAGAGTTGAGTGTGGTGTTGCACTGGATTTTGTGTCCAGCCTCAGGCCAGATGCCATGACGAGCCTGTCTGGCACCCAGTGTGCTTCAGTTCAAGGAGGAACAGAGCTAAGCACTTGCTGCTGCTGTGACTGAGATTCCGGGTGCCCAGACACTTACCCCTTGTCAGTCAACACACCTATGGCTCCTCCAGCCTGCCATCAACTCCTGCCACTAGGAACATAGACACCACCACTTCTCCTCTATAAATGCTTGAACTAGATTATCCTTTTTTTTTTTTAATTTATTTTCCATGGCAGAACCCTGCATTTGGATGACTGAGTGCTCATGGGCAAAAGCAGAGCAACAGCTTGTGGCACTCTGAGCTGCCCTTAAACTTGGGCTCCTCTGCCTCACTCTGGAGAGCAAAGGAGAGGAAGAAAAAGGCTCCCAGCCCCAGAGCTTCCCCAAAAGCATCTTGCAGGCCTTCCTCAGTGACACCCAGCTCAGCTGCAGGGTCACTGGACATCTGTAATTCTTCCCGCTGTGCACTAGATGCCACTACACAGACTGTTTTTAGCAGCTGAACAACCTTTGCCTTTTCTCAGACAGCCTCACTCTACCTATTAGAGGTCCCTCATTAACGCTGGCTTGGAAGTTCAACAGGCTTAGCCCATCAAAGCTCCCATCAGTTAGGATAGAACTGTCATCGTTTTACAGACAGGAAACTGGGATAGAGAGACCACAGCGTGGTTTTGCTGTGGGTTGAGGATGGCAAGGCTGACAGAGCATGGGCTTCAGCAGCAGTCACCTGCATTTACCACCAGGCTAAAGTCCTGTTAAGCAGACTTTCTGGCTCTCTCCCACTGCCACTGCTGAAGGAGATCAGGTAGGAGATCAACCTGGAGGCAAAGTGGAGAGGATGGAAAATAATAGTCACAGTACCGACAACAACAGCAACATGACCAGCTAAAGACAAATCAATTCAGCACTGCATAGAGGTTTCCATGGTCAGTCTCAGTTTCTCAACCTCCTGTTGCCTGCTCAGGCTCCTAGGCATCTTCCCAGGAACCACCTCCACAGCTGTCACAGCCAGAAACTCTCTTCCCTGTGGGCACATCTCCATGTTCCTTCAACAGCAGAACTTTCTGGTGATGAGGAAGGAGAGTCAGCAGGAGAAACTTCCTAGGAGGGCTGGAGAATCGTCATCACTCAAGGTTTTTAAGAATGGGTTAAAGACAGCAGCAGCGGGTATCCCTAGATTGTGATACTCCCCTCATTTCAAAGCAGATGTATGGCCTGGGATAAGGAAGAGCTTCTACTGCTACTAGTAGCTCCACAAGGCAGACGAGGTGCTGGTAACCTCTGAAGTACACTATCTGTTCCAGCCTTATTTTCCTTTGATTTTGATTCTGGGAACAGATATACAGATCATGGAGGTACATCAGTTCCTCCTCCTCATCGCAGATTTCCTGACAGGACACCCTGTCTGACCCAGAACAGCAGCTTCTCACAGATGCTGTCCAGCATTCCCAGATGCCTTCCAGTACACCATCCCCTCTGGTCTGCCCCGCTGTACTCTTTCGTGTGACCCTACTCCAGAAAGATGTGCTAAGTCTTGTGCATCTTGTCCTGTGCTTGACACAGTCAGCAGGGGAGCATGTTCACCACTAGCTAAAGGTTGTGTGACATCTTATTTACAATGTGTAATGTGGCTCACTGGAAACAGCTGATTACAGCCATGAGGGACAGGTTGCCACCGGTACTTGGAGGTCTGGTCCCAGTCCCTCCATCTGCACAGCAAGAGCACACGAGCCCTGGCCGAAGGGGGGCAGCTTTAAGGATGCCAAGCCCTGCCTTCGGCTTTCCACCTCCTGGCACAATCTAAGCTCTGGGGTTTGGGGACTGGCCAGAAAATGCAGTGCCTTAGCTCCGTGCCCAAGAGATAGAGCCGTATCCCAGCATCAGCCGCGAGCTCTTGCACACCTGCGTGGGCCTTTCACACTCCCTCTGCCATCTGAGCTCATTCGCAAATTCTGTTTCTACAGCAGATTCTACTGGCTCTCGGGAGCCGAGCAAATAAAGCTAAGGACTCTCTGACAGGAGCAGGTTTCATCCTTAGGCTAAGCTGCATGAAATAGGAAACAACCACAAAGTCTAAATTGAGGTCTTCCTTGAGGTCTAAATCAATTAACCGCAAGATCTATCAGAGTTAAAGCTATGTTACAAAAGATTCAGCTACAATAAATACTTGTGTCAGCCCTCTCTTTCCCAAAATGAATTTCTAAGAGGTAGTTTTCTGGTCAGGGTAATTTTCAGTTCTGGTTCATTGACTGAAGTTGAAAACCCTTGATATTTTTAATTTTTTTAATTTTTTTTTTTTTTGTGTGTGTGTGGTGTGAATTTTGAAGTTTACCCTCACTTGGTGTAAGCTGCCAGTGGGTAGGTCTCCAGAGTGGCAAGAAGGCTGCTCCCAGAGGTTGCCAAGGCTGAGGGCACAGCATCATGCAGCTATCCATGTTAGTGCAGAGCTGGGCAGCCCGCAGCAGCCAGGGCTGTGCTGCAGGTGGGCCAACGAGCCTCCCAGCTCAGTGGACCCCGCACAGCAGCCCCTCTGGAATGGCAACCCCTCCTCACGTCACCCATAGAGCTTCCTCCACCCGGTGCAACGCTGCCTTGCCCTCGCTGCTGCGTTTCCCTCCAAAGCCTGGATGTAGCTTACACTTGCGGGGACCCCCCGAGCTTCCCCTGTCCCTCTGGAGCCCACCAGAGCCAGCAGCCGTGTGCCAGAGCCAGGGGCAGACGCTGGGGCAGCCCAGCAGAGGGGAGAGCCATGGCAGCAGGAGGGATGGGCAGCACCAGACCCTGATTTCCAGCCCACAGGGACCTGGGGCTGGGCAACAACTTCCACTAGCAATAAATACCCAAAGCCTCCACCCTGTTACAATAGGGTTTGCTTTTGCGCTCTGGAATAAGTACCTTGTAATTGCTCTTTTTTTTCCTGATGATTATTACAGCTTTTACCTGCATGTTACTTGTTTATTTTATGGATTAGCATATTTTGCGTAGCAGGTGTCAAGTATTCCTGCTGCAGGTTTATCAGCCATCACTTGCTGCCAGATGAATAATTCCGTAAATGAGATTTGTATAAACCCTCCCATGTAAATAAATCTGCATACACCAGTGTCACTCCGTGAAGGTTCTCTCTTGCTGAGTAGGTATGCCCTGTGTGTGCACCCATCAGACCAAAAAAAAAAACCTGGCTGCTGAACAGGGGATTGTGGAAAAACACAAAGCAGCCTGCAGGAATGCATGTAGTATTTTTTAAATCTGTAGAAGGTGGCAAAGGAAACTGGGAATGCCTGTAGGCAAACATTCTTAAAACAGAGTGAGAGAGACAGAGTAGGTATTAGAACAATACTGGTTTTCTTATTCTACAGTATTTTTAACACCAAGCATCCAAATTATGAGCTATACATCCTAAAACCAGGAGGTTGCCAACAAAAATCCAGAAGTTTCAAACAAAAACCCAGAAACTTTAAACAAAAATATTCCAGTCATTATTATTATTTCTCCAACTTCTGAAAATTTTGTGCTTAACTTTGTCAAAATTTATTCTGAAAACATGAAGGCTACCAATATAGCCATGAACTGTAATTATTCTTGGGACCTAAATAGAAATGTTAAATATTCTGAGACTCACAATAAAGTTGTGGTCATACAGACCTATTATACACTTAGTACCTTTTAAAAGGGTACGCTTCTAACAGTATGTCAGGGTGCAAAGATAATAAAATTAAATAAACAGAGTCTCCTGAAGGCAGCATGGTTAGTACAGTATAAAAAAAAGCCACTGAGGTGTGGGATGAAATGAAGAATGTGGGTAAACTAAAACAGATTCATAATGCCATTACATATAGAATTTGGTAATTATACCAGCTGAAAAACGATTAAGCATGGATAATATCAACAGCAGTGGTCCCACTAATTGTGAATGGCAGCAACACCATGCAAAGCTTAAGTGACCTTCGTCACCATTTTCAATCATCTGCTTGAAAAGAAAAAAGGAGAGTGGTGGGCAAACAGAAATCTAATCATGATGGTGGTTAGCTGGATTAATTTATGGGAGCTGCAGACAGTGAGAGAATTTACCTGCCAGCTGTGGAGCATGCTACATAAGACCACTGGGTCTCAGCAGAGCATCAACAAAGCCCATCCAAGTCCATAAGTCTGCAAACGAACTCAAAAAAAAAAAAAAAAAAGGACTAAAATCTTAAGAAATCACAGGTCAGAGAATCTTCTTCCATAAGACAGAGTGTTTATTTTAAAAAATTTAAAAAAAGATGAAAGCAAATATTCCACCAGTAGTTTGAAAAAAGGCATCAGTTTGACAATATAATGGTATTTTCTCTTTCTTTGCTCTGAGAGCTCAGCAATTACCTTTCCTTCCTTGCCACACTCAAATAAAGGGCATGATCAATTAGGGAACGGCTCAATTACAAAGAATGAGCGAAACTTGATTCCAGATACTACATTGGTCCTTTTGTCCTCTGTTTATTTTGGAGGGGTTACAATTGCTTCAACCTTGGGAAAAAAAGCTAGACAAATAGAGGGAAGAAATAGCTAACTATACTGGGGTAAATATAAAAATAAGTGAGCATAACTCACTTCCCTACTGTTTATTTTCATGCCATTGGACAAATTTAAAAAAATATTTGTTACAGAAAATCTCTAAAATAATTAAATTTATTACATTGACTCAAGAGATGAGATGAGGCAAGCAGCAGCTGATCATCAGATGATTTAGGATGCTCCAAAAATACGGCAACTAACATTTGCTCATAATTCAGACAAATCCTGGTAGAGGTTAGAGACAGATGTAAGAGACTTAGTCCTGTCTGTCACTAGCAGATGTCCCACTAATATACATTGGTCACTTTTCTCTATCTTCTTTGTTTCAAAGAAAATAAGTTTTCTTTACAAAATCTGGACTAACCCCAAACCAAAACAAGACCTGTTGCTTATCAAGTCACCAAAACATACAGGGTCTACTGTATAATCTTTTCTTTTGGTGAAGTATCATACTGTATAAAAAAGGAATGCACGTCGGTATCTAGGCCACAGTTCACCACAATATTTAAGTACATACCTAGATTATAATATTACATTAGAAACATCTCCTAATTAAATGTTAGAGGCTTCATGCCACCAACCAAATATACAAATTAATATATATTATAAATGTACCTACACACACACAAACATACGCACTCTATTAGTCAGTGTTCTCCTGTTGGTGCTATTTGCACACCTAATTACAGCATTATTCATCTTTACATTTTCATTACTCTTCTAACGCATAGTGGGCTGCAGCCATCTAAGTCATGCAGCTCCTACAGGAAAAATGTGGTTTATGGGACCACAGTCTCCAGTGAACAGCTTAATAATGTTAAAAAGATACCAACATAAAATTAATGACTACATTTTTCATGAAGGGCGCACTGCAATTCCACTTAATGGGGATTTAAGCAGTTATTTCTCTATTATTACTGTACTGCTGAAACTAATGTTCAGTAGCCTGTTGTATGATCCAACGGAGTATCCAAATTACTATTGGCACTAACGATAAATATCCTTAGAGAGTAAATATCTTCTGAGTGCTGCGCCAGATCTAATCTGACTGACAGCATTTCAGCCAGTGTAATGAAATCTCTTCTGGTGGTTTTTGAAAGAAAAGGATTAAATAAGACTTCAGTTACTTTTCCGTGCCAAAGGGAATATTTTTCAGGCTCTGCAATTTCAACTTTCTACAAAGTGGAAGCTTCCTAACGGGCGCTGGGCTCCAACATTGACACACCTGGTATCAAAAATCCAGCTTGTCTACCCTGCAAGTGTCCGAGCAGCACCACCGATGGCTTGGCTGCAGTACTCCCTCCTGCCAGGCAGAGCTACCTGTCTTCTCAGCACAATGCAGAAAAACCAGAAGAATCCAAGTGAGAAAACAGAGTTTTCATTTTTTGTGTAATACACATGGCAAATGTTTTACCTTTCTTCACTGTTTCATCTGATAAATTTGAAGGTGGATAGATATCCATATTGCTGATGTTCTATCATGTAACAGTGTTACACAAAGGGAGGATATTTTTCTCTTTTCTTTCTCCTCCCTTCTGTTCCCTTCCATTCCTTGGAAGAAGAGCTGCCCGACAGGCTGAGGAAACAAGCCTTGCATCTTCCGAGACACAACCTAGACAGTATGAGCACAAGCTTCCCCACACAGTCACACCAGGGTGCTCCTGTGTGCTCTGGAGGGATGCGGATACCCCTTTTTACCTCCTCATCCTTTACCATGAAAGCAGGTTCCAACCTCCTTAGCCACTTCAGTACCAGTTACTCCATGCATCCCTACCTGCATCTCATTTTTACTCCTCTTTCTTTTATGTGTAAAATCTACATTTTTTCCCCATCACTGCTCATATACCATCTGCTCCATTTAGCCATTTCTCTTTCCAAACATGATTTCTGTGACCTTATGGCCTTTCTAATTCCCACATCTTGCCTATGTTATTCATAAAAATAGATTTTCTCCATAGACATCTTACATGCCTTTTTGCTTTGCTCACATTGCCTCCTCTTTCTTCACCATTCACACTCCTTATCTTAAAATACTTTCCCTAAAATATTAAATACATCTTCTGAACGCTCCTTTTTCCACCAAGGTTTTTTGTTCCCTGCCAGCTGGAGAGCAATACTATTTTATGCCTTTGTTCTACATGTTTCCCTCATTGCAGTCAGTGTCTCTGGTCCCGCACAAATTGCTTTAAGCCACTACCTGTTATCTCCAAGAACAGCCCAACCTCCACCTCCCCAAATGACCATAAAGCCTAGACAACAGCAGATTGATCATCCTGCTCCAGCTTCTCACTTGCACACATGCCCTTCAGAAAGAGAGAGTTTCCCTTCACTCATGGCAACTGCTTTAGTTGAGCCACAGTGCATATCAAACAGGGTTTGGGTTCGGTTTAGTGTTAGTTGAGAACAGGTAAGAAATGATGCAACCACCGATGATGCATAGGTAAGGGGCAGACACCCACAGCCAGGGTTGCCAAGAAGCAGGCACTCCTCCTCAGGGAAAAGGAAAGCCAGGCAAGGGAGTTTCTCAAATTGGCAGTATCACCAGAAAAATCAGAACAGGGAACTGCCACTGAAGTAACCAGCTCACTTTTCCATCTAATTTCTGATACCATATAATATTGGTGTTTGCCCATGAGGCCAGTGTTGGCCAGCAGAGCTCGTTAAACCAGCTGGTTTCAAATAACTGGGGCTGCCAAAGCTCACCAAAAATCTGAAGCTGAATTAATTTTGACTTGAGAATAACTGTTTCCTCTTCTGAATTGAACACAGCAATTGAGCACAGCAGACCACGACCATGGCACAGCACAAACCATGGCTGAGATGTCACTTCTTCACTGACAGTATTTTAGACAATGCCATTTAAATCTAAACTTATATTTGTTAAATGTAAGTATTCACAAATTAAATTTAGAAGGATGTGGAAAACTAACCCGATACTTTACCTGCTTTTGATTAGCTAAAATATTGGCTCAGGGCAGTAAATGGATGACAATCCATCAGTCATGATATAAAGGCAAAAAACTGGACAGAGACACTATGGGAAATGGCTTCTTGGCTTGTGCATGCATTTACAAAGGCCTAGTAGAAGGAAAAAATGTAGGAAAAAAACTATTGCTACATATGAATTTGCAAAGATTTACCACCCAGTTTACCACACACAAAGCCTGTGATTCTCCACTTATATTTGTAAACAGCCCAAATGTTTTTCATGACAACACAAATATTTCCTGAAATTTGCATTCTGTGTATGATGACTTAAAGTTGCTTGTGAACAGTGACACCACCCACTCTTTTTGTTAAATATTTGCTTTTATATGACTCGATCTAACGCATCACATTTCCCCACATTGATATTTACAATTTTCCCATCACTGACTTAATCATAATAATTTACTTGAACAGTTCAACCCAACCTAACATTGTCTGAGATCCAGTCTTGCAAGAATACAGAAAGCCATATTGCTCATTCTTTTTAAAGTGGGCAGAGCTGTACCCATTAACAGTTACCCATTCATAGAAGGGTTTATATATTTGTGTGATTAATAACAACATAGAAATTTTTATAGAATAAAATGTGCTGAATTTTGATCCAAGTGCTGAAGTTAATGCCAGTGCCCTTAACTTGGCACAAGAGACACACACCATCACCATGTTCTGGCAAAGCTGACTTCAGAAGCAAAAATCTTTTCCCTCCAATTTAAATTGAATTCTTCCCATTGACTTGACTGTGCTGGGGAGCTCCCCAGAGGTGGAGAAGAGTGAAGATCATCTATCATACTTGAAAGGTACAGTCAGAATTCTGAGCAGGAAAAAGGCAATGACGTTGTACTGAGTATAAGGCCAACAGATGGGTCATACTCCTGCTTCATGTTTTTCATTTTTAAAAATTAACATTTTTGATGTCAGAATTAAAGAGAATCCCTTTCTCTTTAGTCACTGGAGAAATTAGCCATTGTTCACTTTTTATGAAATTACAAAAAGAAAATAAAGAGATCTTTCTGGCCAATTCAGGATGCCTCAGCCAAGCTGTAAAGCAAGGAGTCCCCTGAGCTATTCCTTTGTCTAACAGATCATTTTCTTTTTGTAGGATTTTTCTTCACAGTATGGAGTATGCAGCCCAGAATCGCCCTTAATTCTTCTTGACTAAACCATAGTCAAGCCCTTGCTCCGTGACAGAGCCACGGGAAGTATAAATCATTGCAGAAAACAAACGATAATGATCTGGCAGCTTAGTTACCAGTTCAGATGTCAAGTTACAACCCGCTCCCCAAACATCCTTCTACCACTCACCACAGCACGCATTTCTACAATAAAATCAAAGACTTTCAAGTCCCACCAGGGCACCTGGAAAGCCGGCAAGCCATGCAAGACTGCCCACAAACTTTATGGGGTATATGGGACAAATAGCAACTGTAAAACAATAGTTACAGTTTCTATAAGCAATAGGGATGAGAATTTCCTCTGTAAAGCTGACATACACAGCATTAGCCTGGTCTGAACTCTGACCTAAGGCTTGGGCTTTTGGGAATGGTTTAGGCCCACAACACAGTTCTCCCTCTGGGAGTTGATGAGAGAAACCACAGACCAATGCTACCACACTATTCACCAGGCTGCTTAGGTGCTGAGGTGTGTAAGGACTTTGGTCAAGTGGAATACAACAGTCAAGTTCACTAGACTTCTCACCGGTTTATGCCTATGGATCTTCAATCAAGTAATCTGACAAAGGCAAAAGATGAATAGAAAACACAGACAAGAGCTCTTCTTCCTTGGTGTGGCTGAGCCACCCCCCAGCCATTCACTCTCCCTGTGGCAAGACTCTGTCTTCAGTGGGACAAAACCAGAAGATCCCTCAAGAAAGTCTACTGACAGTATGAAACAAAGATTTGAGCAGCTCTGAATTTTAAAAAATAAAACTTTTAGTCAGAAGTTCCACATTATGTTCAGGATATTGGAGACAATACAAAATATTCCCTAGATTTTCAACCACTCCTTGTAGACACTTCTCATCCAGTCCCCAGAGCAGTGCAATAGGAAGCCAGCACAGCCATGTCACCTGACAGACCAAAAAAATACTTTCTGCCAAATCAGTCATCATCAGCCCTGGTGAGATGACTTCTTCTCCATCTTATACCAGTCTCCGCTCCTGCTCTTAAAGGTTCAGACAGCAACTGCAAATTTTCTTTGCCCCACATCCTAGCAAGCCTCCACCAGCAATGACTGTCTGAAATACCACTATTAATCAGAACCAAAGTACATCAGACCAGCTGACAGCAAGGCAGGAAAAAAGAGCAAAGTCCCAACCATGAAATAACACAGCAACATATTTTATGCATGGTTTCATTTGTTAAAGTCCTTTTGCCGGCTGACATTTAGACCTTTTTCTCAAGCTTAATTTCTTACAACATGAGAATGTGTCTTCAGATTTCAGGGTCAAGTGCAATATGGTCTATATATATATTCTTTGTGCTTGGTTGAACTTGTAAGATTTCTCAGCTGTGGACGCGATTACACTAAAACAGGTTATACCCTGTTTTGTATGCTAAAAAACACTCTTGTAGTGGTGCAGCAGAAGTCACATAAGGCAACAAAAAATTTATCATATCCATACTATACATTATTGTCATAAACTTAATTTTGTAATCACAAGGCAAAGGAATAAATTGCAACCTTTTTTTTAAAACCAGAAGTTTTAAAACTAACTTATGCGGTTAGACAAATGCTCTCAAAGTAATTAACTCTATGGGAAATAACTGGATTATTAGCTTGAAAAAATACTTCCAAACAAAATTTTTGTTTACAGTAACTTCTCTCCCTTAGTTATTAGAAAAATGGAAAAGGGAGGAGCTGGGCTTACACTGTTTCTGGATGTGGCCAATGTCCTAAACCTCAGAGCTGAAGAGCGAGCTGGAGAGAAGTAACCTAGAAGAAAATTAATTCTTCTACTTCCTGTTTCTGAAGACCAAACAAAGCCAAATTTCCTCTCAAAGATGAAGACTGCTGGGTTCTGACATATTTGCACTCAAGGCCAATTGGCTCACTCTGCAGTGCGTAGCCACATCACACCCTCCACCCACATCCCATGGCCCCCAGCACCACCATGGGCAGGTCCAGACTGGCTCCACAGCTACAGCTTTGCAATGGGAACACAGGCTTTGACCTTACACTTGTAAAACATATAAAAAGCTTGATGGTATACTCAAGCAAGAGAAAAACTCTGTCACTCTGGGCGACGTGTGAAAGGGTAACCTGGCGTACCTCTGTATATAGAGCCACCACTCTCTGACCATCTCCTGCCTAGAGTTATCATGACATTTAAGACAAAGCAGCTCAAAACCAGCAGAGTTACTAGGTATTCGGCTACAAAATAGGGGAAACAGGTACAAAAAAGGAAAACCAGCAAAAGCCATAATGGAGATCAACCAGAAATTCAGATACAATGTGGTGTCTGTGTAGATTTCTTTCTCAGGGCTTGTCTCTCTAGGGAGCTAGCCCCAGCACACACTCCATCTTTCCAAATGCAAACTTGAAGAGCCA